>JAHZMT010004739.1:0-11516 GCA_027743785.1 Sinhomidia bicolor | reverse complement strand
ATATGTAGTAATTTTCCGTTTCAGATGATTTTTATATTTCATTTATTTACCTGTTGTTCCATTACTATTACACAAGTTACATTCTCTTGTCTCTCATTTTTAAGCATTTTGTTTGTGAAAATAAAAGATAGATTATTTTCTACTATGTTGTAGACTGTAATTATTTATAAATGTATTAAATTCATAGGTATCTACTAGTTAATTATATAACACAGGAGAGCGCATTAGTCCACTTTAATCCTTTTGCGGTTTCTTCAAGTGGTTTATACTCTAAGCCAATCCATCCATCATAATTATTCTGCGCAATCACCTTTAATACATAATTAAAGTCAATTTCTCCTGGACTGTCGGGCTCGTTACGCGATGGAACTTGAGCAATTTGTATATGTCCTGAGTAAACGATACTTAAATAATTATTCTTTTTCCACCATAAAGTATAATAAGTTTGGCATAATATTTTTCTAATTGCATATACCTGTGTATGGTAACGACTGTTCAATTCTCTTTGAAAGATTTCCGTGAATTTGTTGGAGATGAAATAAATCCATCATTAAGCGTATGCTAGGGCTGTTTATAGATTTGATCATTGAAATCGCTATTGCCGAATTTTGAGCAAAATAATGAATTAGAAATCAATGATACCATCATTTGTTGTAAGGTAACATAAGGTTTTAAGAATAAAGATATGATATTTTAAGCATCTGTAGGTCTTACCAAGATCATAATTATTCATAATATAACCTGGCACAGTTTGATTATTTATTGGCTCTATAAGACCAACAATCCCACGTTTCTCCAACTCTGGTGCAACAGACCTTAAATTACTTTCCAATGTTTTGAGACATTTGTCCTGTTCACTTGATAACCGCTCAGCCGGTAGTTTTCCACTCATAATGTGTATTCTAAAGTACACCGATCATCCAGAATTCATGATGCAAAGAGTTAAATAGCATGCTATTTTTTATTGTCATTTTTTATTTATAAAAATTTTATTGAAATGAAACCTATGTACCTTTTACAATTCAGTGCCTCTGCATATTGTATTGACAGTTCTATTGCATTTCTAAAGTCTTCCTCCCTTCCAGGAAGCGCTGCCAGACCACATTCACCAAGGCTTGTTTGACCTGTTACGGTTATTAAAAATTGCACTTTTGCATGATTGACAGCCAATAAAAACTAAGCATGGCTCACCTGGGAATGAATTTATGAGAATTTGTTCCACTCCAATTTCTTGCCGTTTCCTCGCAATGTCGTTGACCGGTATGTCATAAGGAAACCATAACTCAACTCCTTTAAAGCCAAACGCTTTAGCAGCATCGTATCTCTGGAGCAAACTTTCATTCTCCAGAAACATCATTGAAATATTTGCACAAAATTTTAACTTGTTCATTGTAAAATGTCGCTTAAATTTGCAACTTTCTGAACCAATGTAGAAAGTGTATAATTTCACCAAAAAGTTAAAATCTAGCTTTCTTTTGCCGGCTTCCTCAATATATGAGTGGAATAAAAGAGAAGAGACAGTTGTACATCTGTTTCTTTCTACTAGTCGATCTATAATCTTCTTTATATTTGTTTCCTTTCATCCATGTGTTGTTGGCAGTTTGGCACCGGTCTGATGTTGCTAGATATATAATATGTTTCAAGGTCAACTGTGCATGCGCTAAACAAACAGTCCTTTAAAAGCCTATAAGCAAGCATGCATATATCCTAAGCGCTTTTTAGAGTTAATTCCTCTGCAAAGCCAAGTTGACAGTGTTGACACATTACTTTGTAGTCTGTTGCCTGTATAATCCATCCATACTAATTTTATTATCATTTTATGGTTCAGTAAAATTCCTATGTTTTATGAATTTATAGACAAACATGATGATGATATCGTGGTGATTATATGAATTCACAAAATTTTCTATAAGCCAATTTATTCGAAACGTATCTCTCTCAGTTTATATACCATAATCATAATCAACAAAAAAATTAAAATTAATTATGAGCGTACTAAAGTAAATAACAGTTAACAGATAAAAGATTAAATTTATGGATATAGGTATGTATGTAGGTATACTATGTATAGACAGATATTCATAAATTAAAATGTTATACGCTCTGTAGTTTGAACTATGTATAACACTGTTCTATTCCAGTCTCCAGTTACAGATTTTATAAATAGTTATTTCATCGTATATTTTTATAATAGCTTTTTATGGTGCATACTCCATAAATGTTGTAACTTTAAAAGCATTAAGTAACTAAATTTTTAACAAAAATCAAATAAATTAACTAACTAAACTTTTATCTATAAAAATTATTGCATTTCATCATATTAAACTAGCAAAGTTATTATTCGTTAGTAATAAATACATAGGTGCAAAATAAATAAATAATTAAATAAATTTTGTGTTATCCCGAGACAATGTGTCGGTGCTAAAATATAAAAACTTTAAAAGGTATACTGTAGAGTATAGGTATAGTTTTCAGAAACAAAAAAGGTATGCAAACAAACTCCATGTGCGAAATATAACTTAAATTTTTGTACAGCGCCTAGCAGTTTAATGTACCACTAAAAGTACCCCATCAATTATTGCATTTTTGGTGCTCATTGTTGTGTTCCTACTACATGCATTTCCCCCCCAGGTATATTTCCCATTGAGCATTATAATATTAATTTACAGCACGTTGGCTAATGCTGCTTTACAGAAATTTCAAATTGAAAATATTTAACAGACGAATAAATATACTCTACACATCTTAACTCACTTCACCGTAACAGAATTATAATTTAGTTTGGCAAATATAGATAAAACGTAACATGTCTGCAAAAGTTTGGGACTTGTAAAATGCAATTCAAACGAGTATCATTACGCCCCAGAAAACATAAACGTTTAACAAACATTTTTACGAAGGATAAAACAAATTACAAAAGTGTAATATCAATGTAGCTTGTAAAAATATAAGGATATAATATGATTATCAAATGTTATTAATAACGTTTAGATAGAAACTACCACATTTTTCTAAATATGATAACAGGGAATGGTAAAACCTGTGCAGGGTGACCAGCCATGGGCAAACTTGCCATTGGACCACTTGCCATTTGCTTCCGTTGCAGGTGATGTATGGAGTAATGAGCATATGCCAAGAAAGATGCAATCAAAATGGCCACCAAGGCGGCAACTCCAAGGCCAAAAAATATGAGTCCGAATCCCATTCTTGGTAGGCAAATGCCATAGACCAAGTCTTCTGCTGATCTCATTTTTCCACGTAAAACAACAGTTGGTTGAGCAACAGGGGTCGTTGAGTTTAGAGCAAAGTTAAGATCCGCTTGAGAAACAACTCGGAAAGTTCCTTGAACACCGATAGTGTCAGTGGAGCCTGAAACTGACCGCCTCCGTCTTAGGCTACGGGGTCCTTTTGGAAACACAGGTCGACGAGCTGCTGTTGCTGCTGTTTTCTCAGCAGACAAAGAATCATCCTCAATGGGCTCAGTTGGATCACCTTATTACAAAAAATAAATATTAAATAAGTGAAAGAGGCAATAATTTGATAAAAATCTTTTGTGTTTAAAAGCATGTAAAGCAAACGATTTTTTAAAAAGAAAAAACTGTGAAAGGTACCTTTCAAAGCCTGCGGTTGGCTGATTGTTGCAGAACTTAATGGTAGGTGCTCACTTTTCTTCTCAGCGTTTGATTCCTCGTTTTCATCATTTTCTTGAACCATTTTCTCTGCATTGATGTCATCCTGGTTATCATCCTCAGCATTGTCCTCTTCAGCTTCTTCTTCACTGGTTTCCTTCTGCGGTTCTCCTTGTCGAGCAACAAGTTCTTCATTGTTTTGTTCTTCTTTGTGCTCTGGTGGCAGCATCATACTTTGAACCCTTTCAGCCTGTTGTCTGTGTTGCTCCAACATGGCTTGTTCTTGTGGGGGCATATTATCTCTAAACATGTTTTGCGTTGGGTACATTGGTGGCACATTTGCTGGCATTTGGTGTCTAACATTCGGTATGTTATGTTGTTGAAATGGTGAAATATCTGGTCGTTGTCTTACTAATCCCGGAGGGATTAGTTTTCTTGGAGGTTGCCTGAACATACCAGGAGGCATCGGAGGAGGTGCGCCTGGTGGAGAATGTGGACCCCTACCATAGTATCCTCGTGGAGGGGGTGGATGCATCATTTGAGGTGGGTACTGAGGTTGAGGTTGTGGTTGAGATGGGTATCTCAAAGGTGGACCCTGCTGTTGAGGAGGCTGAAATTGGGGAGGTCTTTGATGAGGATGTGGTGACTGATTAGAGGGTTGTGGCTGAGGGGGTCGTTGTATTTCTTCTGAACTTTGTTGTTGTTGTTGCTGTTGTTGTGGTTGTAAATGATGGGGCTGTTGCTGTTGTTGCTGTAACTGTGCTTGTTGTTGAGCTTCTCTGTGTATATCAGGCTTTTCTTTTGTTATTTGCTCCGGCCCTTCATTGCCTCCGTTTTCATTTTCTTCGATGCTATTAGGCTTTACTTTGGTTTGCGAAATTTGTGATTGAACAGCGATCGGTTCTTGGTCAGAGAACTGTCCATGAACGTCAGCAATATGCGAACCAGGAGGAGAAGGAAGTTTTGAGCAATGGTCGGGGCATCCATGCCTGCAAATCTCTACGGTACAGCGTAAGTGAACATTGAGCATGTCTGGAAACTTAAAGGCGCTTAAAAAGGCATAAGTCAAAACAGTTGCTCTCCCATCGTCCAGTTTCAGCTAAACAAAATTTAATAATATAAATTACATTTTTTTCATTTCATACTATTCCTTTAAATTTGGTATGCATTACAAGTTTTTTAAATTAAAAAAACTTGAGAAACACCTTTGAGAATTTTCCGATTAGCTTGGGTCGCACAATGCATCCATCAGTGTCACTCAAGGAGAGGAGGTTTCCACTTTGTCCATCTGAAGCATCGCAGTCCTTCACTCTCATATCAAATTCGCCTGGAAATGTACGTAGCAAGCTTTTATCAATACCCGCAACTTTATTTGCACACATTACATTATTATTTTTTGAATTATGTACCAGTGGGACAAATTTATTTTTTCCCGATCTACGATAAAAGAATTCACAAGAATAGAACTACAGTTAATTTTTTCCATACCAAAATCTTTTAAAACAAACATCAAGAAGATATCCTGTCACCTTCATAGCATGCATCATACATTATCCTTGCACTGTCTCTGCATGCTTGTATATACCTACATTGTTCCATTATCTATTTTTTTATTTGTTTATTTGCTTTTACAAACTCAAAGAACCGTCTTGACATAAAAGGCACAACTCTTTTCATAAACAAAGTCATGATGGGAGCTGTAAGTAGTTTAAAAAAATACAAATACATAAATTGCATCCTAGCGAGAAATGATGTTACATCTATGTCAATTGTCAAACAATGACAGCTTGAATTGTACATACGTACCCAAGTTGAATGTCTTTTGTACATTGTGCCGTACCGATGTTTCATCGTATATGTATGGTTTGAAGCAATAAAGTAAAGTTAACATGAAGCTATGTAGGTAGTTGAAATATGAATTGAGTGAAGCAGAGATAAAAGGTAATATAATAACAATAATTAGCAGTAAATTGAGTATATATACGATAATTCTACGCACCATAACGTTTTAAAACAATACTGACCAACTCTTTTCATCTGTCTTCATTTGCATGCTCATCATCCTGAAAGTAGAACTTGGGGGACGACGACAATGATCAAAGTGAAATGAGTTGAACGTGCAGAAAAACGAAGTGACAATCACAGCCTACTGTAAATAAATATATGCACTCACAACGAACCAAGATGATACTAAAAGGAACACGAAGGATATATAAAATGTGTCCTATTATTACCCACCTATTAAGCACATTTTTTTTGTTTCACAGTACATAAAGATATTTGTCGCATGCACTTAAATGAGATTTTTATGGGACCAAGAATTATGCTAAGGCGGTTGTCTCCATTTGGTATATAGATGTTTGTACATTGCTGTAGTAGAGTAAACTTGATTTGCTTGTCGTCCTAAAATGAATTTATCTTAAAAGATTTTTTTTTGCTTTTCAGTCGGTACGTTACATTATGTCGACTGCTAGCCAAAGAACTAGTGAAAAGTTTTCATTGAATACGACAAGGACTGCTGTTTAGTTTAATTAAATTCAAACTTGAAAGGTTGATTAAAATTTTTTGCACAGCGACTTATGTTGTGTCCTTTCTTACACGAAGATAGGAATAAAGAGAAATATTTAACAATAATTGCCACGATTTTAGTATTGATGCATGCCACATAGGTACACTATCATTTTACGCTCCAAACAAAGCACTTTTGCTTACTTTGCCATCAAAAGTAGTAGTAAATATTATATTTTTTTAGCAGTTCAATTACCTGGGTGGTACGTAGACACATCCTTCATGACCATACATTCCTTTTGAGGCTACTAATCCGTGAAAAGGGGAGTCAAATTCTAGATGAACCTCCATGTGTTGGGAACCGCACATTACTTCCAAACTTGCTATTTTGGGCATTCCACTGGGTCTCTCCCACGCGGCTAATCCTCCTCTATCGTCAGCAGTCGTTACCTGTACATTTCAATTAATTGTAAATCCTTTTGCTTTTATCTAGTAAATAATAATAATTGCATGCTTACAAAAAGCCTCCACTGCTGTTGCTCATTTAAATACATTGTTTGTGCACGAAATATTAAGAACTTTTGAATATTTTTTTGCGTTAAACTAATTGAAAAACTACTTTTATTTCAAATTGTCTTTGTAATAAAAAAAGTAAGTTAACAACATAAATAAAATTTCAAAGCGAAACGAGACAATTCAATTTGTGCCAATTATGTTGGATCATAAAGGACTTCAAAGAAAAATCGACATAATAAGGACAACATTCATTTACTTTGTATGTTATGCATATTCTGCGCCCATGTTTTTACCATTTCGTTTCATCGCTGTGACAGACAAAAGAGAAAATAGAGCACTCTCTGATAAATGGCAACGTTGCGTTGCCCGAAGTCGTGGCAATTGGCGGAATGATGGTCTTTACTTAACGTCTAATATTTTTTTGCGCACATATGCCACTTCATCTACCTGACAGCTAAATGCCTCTGGCCAATTATACGTAAAACTCGAAATTTATTAGAATAGCAATATCGCAAACAACCAAAAAAATTTGAATTTACTTGGCTTCTTTCTAACAATTTCATGTGACACGCTTATTTATTTATTTATAAAAAAACATATACCTATATGTATATGAAATTTAAGTAAGTTGCAAAAATTCTAATTTCATTCTAGATTATACCGAGATGTCAATATAAAAAATATTTGGTCAAATACAACCTGAAAATTAAAAGAAATGGAGGAATGTGTGAATCTCTTGTGGACAGTAAATAAGAAAGCATTGTAAAAACCGTAATGAAAGAAAGTTGCAACTTTTCTTTAAAGTCATCGTGCAATCATCATGTTTAATGCAACTGATTTTATAGATTTGATATGGTTTTATTTTTCAAACATTATCGTCACTTTCCGCTGAGCATCCCTGCAGTTACTGCCGAAATCAACACACCCATGTTTCATTCAACGCAAATTTGTTAGTGGTAGCTCGGACAAAAACGTCGTGCTGGTCGAGCACAGATTTCTTTTCTTTACGAGCAGAAAAAAATGTGAAATTCTATTTCATTGAGGGGAAATGTGCTGAGAATGGTTGTTAGTGCACCATAAATGCATCATATAACGGGTAACGGGATAGACCATAATTCAATAATAATTTTATTTTATATTGCAAAGTACTCTTTTTCAATATTATTGAACATTATATACTACACATTTAGAATGGGGAACACCCATCATCTTTCCGATTAATGTGGTTTTTGTGGCCTTCGACAAATAAAACACGAAAAAATGCGAAAAAAATAATTGAGTTAACTAATTGAATTCATTGAATACCATCTCACCTTGAAAGACACGCTGAGTAGCAGAAGCGTTACAAAAGTCCATGACACTACAGTGTTCATTCTAAATTGCTTTTGAAAGAGACTAAACAGAGAGGGAAGAGAGCATCTATTGCTATCCATCAATAAGGATGTCGCTTTCAGTAGTGAGCAATTTTTTTCAGATGTGTCTATCATCTCTGAAATTGTTGAATTCTGCTCCTGTTGGAAATTGGGCTTATTAAGGCAAGTGGCACTTTGTTTTCTGACTGACTTTGTGTAATTTGTGGTGAATTGCTCCGAGCTGTCCATATCAATGTCTTTATTCTCAATCCCTGGAGTTTTTGACAACAGACAGGGTAGTGCACTCGTAAAATTTCCTTTTTTACAATGCCGCTCTTGTGCCTCACCAGTATTTGCATTTGCTGTTTTGAAGGTCCATTTTATAGACTTAATTGTCTTGAGAAAGGAATCTCCTCGTTCAATCTTCATTGTGTATGCTGCCAGAAGAATACGTCTCGTAGATGTTAAAGTGGCTGTAAATGTTGATTTTTTCGAGTACAGTGAAAATTAGGGTTGGCATGCATGAGCTATCTAGCATCAACAGCTCATCTGTAAAATTATAAAGAAAAATGCATACAATTAGTAGGATTAGCATGGTCCGTCTGTCTGAAAAGATGCTTTATCGTCATCTTCACTTTTGTCAGGAATTCACTTTCTCTCCTTTGCCTCTCCTCAAAAGGATAATTAAGAAGTGTACGTCATATATACATATGTAGGTATGCATGTGTATAATTTTGAGATGTGCATGTGTGGAATTTGGGCAGAGATTTTTTCGGGTAGGCTTGCTAATGACGACATTATATGCGTTCATTTAACTCTACAAAATGGTGCTGTCTCAATGATACAAACATTACAAACAAAGTAATGCCTTTTATGAATGATACCTATATTAGTCATTGTTTACCTAATCTACTCTATCTTTCTCTCTCTCTCCCTCTCTCTCTCTGTACCTTGCCTATTATTACCTTGCAGTAGTACTCGTGTTCTATTGTAGGTCAAGTACCGTGAGCATTCTTTTGATATAAATAATACACCTTGCCACTACTGTATACATCATTACACCTTATCAACAACTTTATCCAAAACACCTTTGTAAGTACCTGCATGAGGTTTCTAAGAACACTTCTAGCATGTGCATATACACGAATTTTAAAAGAATTCACTCTCCCTCCTGTTGGCAACTTGAAATCGTTTTTACCGAATCATTGCCATTGAATTACTTTACAGGCACTAAAAATAGAAAAGGGTTCAATTCGTTAGGAAATGAAAGTGCTTGACATTTTGTTGTTTTTAACTTTTATTGTTCTCTTTGTTTCATTATCACCGACGCATTTACGTTTACGCTCTTTTCATTCAATCTACATTTAAAATATAAACGTAAAAATGACAACCAATTTTGCAAGAATTAATTAGGGATGGGGCAAAGCAAAACAAAAAAAGATCGACAGATCTCGTCATTTGGTATTTATACTTTAAAAGATGAACAATATTGCAATTACATATTTTACAGTGTTTAGAAATCAAGGTAAATTTAAAACAATACGAGTTAAAAACTTATCTTCACTTCAATAAATAAATGTTTATGGCAAATAACACTACCGTGTTGTGTTAAAAATACTTTCTCAGTTTGAGATAATAATATATACGTTACTTTGCAATCTTGAATTGAGTAAAATGAGAAAGGACAGGTAGGCATCAGTTATAATTTCTTTCCTCTAATGTAATCATAACGAAACGCTCTGATTGATCATGGCGAAGCCCTGGCATCCAAGCATGTCTTTGAAATTAAGGGTTTCTCGTGAGTTCTAACTCAACTCGCTCAACTTCCTTTTCACATGATGGGATACATACCCAACAACACAGTGGCAGGCAATTGTGGCGGTGGTGCAGACTAGCGTGCACATATATACTCATCATCATTGTCTGTATAAATTATAACTGCCTAAACCCCACCGAAACAGATAACTAGGGATTTAGACAGGCTTATAGTATTGTTTTTATTTTGTTATTAACAAAACTACAAAATAGTAAATAAACTGTAAATATTATTAGATATATACATGTAGCAACATTAAACATTTACCTGTTTTGTCTGACTTACTTTTGAAAAAAATTGAAAATATAGTGCATCGGGCGATTTAAATGTATACATCTTCCTTTGAACAAAATTAAAAGTGCGTTACAAACAACAAACATAAATATTCAGTAGCATTTTTAGCTACAGCGGCCTAACAAGTTAGCGTAGCAAATTTGCTATAGACGGATAAATCGCATAAAAAATATTACAGGGAAACTATATCTCTACATTGATGAAATATGCACATATTGTATAACAAAATAATCATTGCTTGCTACCCCTACAGCTCAATTATAAATGAATTTTGCTGTAAATACATTCATTATAATGTATTTCATCTAGTCAATTAAAAACTGATTTAAAGCCGCTTGCATTGCCAGCCAAAACTTGCCACTTTAGATTTCAAAGTTAAAAATCATGTACTAGTAGTACTCACTATAGTGTTAGCTGCCAGCAGACAATGTGTCTAATAAATAGGGATTCACTTTTCATACCCCATGCCACACATACCTTCATCATCAACACTGCACTAAAATGAAAACGTGTGTTTACTAACAAAAATCCACAATTGTAAACCCACGTTGTTGCAGTAAGATTAAATACCGTCTCTAAGAGTTTATAATAAACTGCTTGGTACAGATTTGTGTCACAATATGCATTACTCTCCTTCTCTTCTCATTCGCAAAAACACAAAGTTTATACAAAAAAATCGTAGTAAGTGCTGCTTGAATGTAATATTGGTGGATTCGGTATACTTATATGAATGTCTGCCAACTTTGTAATATTAATCTATTTGGCAAAACTACCTTCCCACAAGAATTCATCCCCTGCAAAAGATCCATGCGGTAATGAAAATAATAATATTATTATTAATAATACTGATAATAACAGCAATGTGATGTCGAAGGCTTAAGGCTGTTGAAAGTTAGAATTTGGGTTAAGTTCAAAATTAGGCGCAATATAATATATGAGTGGTATACATGCATGCTTGTTGGTGGAATTATTAAAGAAGCGACACGACACTAATAACATAGCGATGAGATGATAATTATTTCACTTGTGATTTCTTTCATTCAACTTTTACGAGCTCGTTTGCTACATCATATTTATCAGATTGGACATGATTGAAAATGATGTTTTCAACCAGGAAGTTTACTGATAAGACAAATTTATTGTGCGGAAAACTCATACCATATTCAGTTATACTACTGCTTATATTTAACTGTCTGAAGATGTTCGGTCGGACATTGCAGCGTAGACTTGTCGCTGACTAAATCCTAAATACAAAATGTTTGCGTATTATACATTATTTACGCATCTTTATTGTACAATTACATTGTGCTGTGAACTGAACTTTGACAAATGCATAGGAAGAAGGAAATTTTCTCAAACAATTTGGCCGGGTCAAGGCTCTTGTTATTGAATTTATCTTCG
>JAHZMT010004738.1:0-41896 GCA_027743785.1 Sinhomidia bicolor | reverse complement strand
TGCCTCGAAATAAATACTACAAGATGAAAGAAATTTACTGCTGAAAACCTCGGAGATTTATTCTAAAACCAGAATATTTCCGAAAGAAACAATATACTAATCTTTAACCTTGACTTGAACCAACCGTCACAGTCAAGCTACAAAACAGAAGTGTTCCTTTTTTATCTTGATCGCTTAGCAAGAAAACTCATACAAAATATTATACATTGTTCACAATGTACGTTTCTTTTTGACTTGTTCTAATATTTTCTACACATTGATTTTGAATTGACATACATAAAGAAATGTAAAACATCTAGACAACTTCAAGAAATGGTATGAAGATAACATACAGAATTCTTCATTCCATCAGAACATCAGTCTAAGATATTCTTAATCTTATATTTTACATAATATTCAAAACTGTGGCATTTTCTATGCCACAGTATCAACTCAGCACTTGCAACTTTGAACCTACAAGATTTGGCAATAGATACGACAGCAATGACTTATGGAGTTATATATTCGACCAGAATCTCAGTTCTTCTAAACTTTTGTCGGGTATGCCACACGTGAGGGTCCTTGTGTACGCTGTACGCATAAGCTATATATAGAGAGATGTACATGGGTGCATGTCATGTAGTACTTACATTACTTAATGAAATGTGGATACAATAAATAGAATCACCACATCACGTCCCCCCTCGCAGTAGGCTGCATGTATGTGTGTAATGTAGGATAAATGGCGTGCAATAAAAATGTTCATATGCAACTGTGGACGGTTACAAAACTATGGACTCCTTCCAAATTGCACTTTTAATTGACGATTGTGTAACGCTTTGAGCATTAAGTGTACACAAAGAAATGAAACTGAAAGGATGATTGGCCAAGGGATCAAAGTTCATAGAAGCAGCAAAGATGACTGCTGGAAGAAGCATTTATGACTAACGAGTGCAGCATTTATTTATTGGACATGAAAAGAGTCTGTAATTGATTGAAAGACCGGTAAACACTGAAATCTGAAAAAATCTATCTATCTACAACATACGCCACACTTGTTCATATCTCCACTCAGTTGACAAGATGAAGTGATTCTCTGCGCGGATTATGCATGCTAGAAAGCATTCCTAATAAAGTCCCTGCGCTAAGAAATAGTTTTCAATGCAGGCTCTTTTTGCTTGTAAGGTTCATTATTGAAACAGTGAGAGGAAAATGTTCACACTTTCCTTAAAAACGGTTTGTGATTCAGCAAAAAGTGTGTGAAGTGATAGGTGATATCGATGTCGATTCAACCAGTCATCGCATTTCTGGGGTTGCATGAGACTGAAACCAGTGATCGAGTTTAATCTTTAAACATTACTGTATCATCAAATGACTAATTGCGTACCAAGAAAGTTGGAAGCTTTTATCAACTCACAGCAACGCATGTCGCATACACAATACTTCAATTAGCTTACTAATATTTTCTCTGGGATATCATTAATAATTAATAACCATTCTCTGGGCAACTGCTATCTCGAATGGTTCATTTCCCCAAAACTGAATTAGTGCTTCCATAACCCAAGCATTTATTGTGGTTGAAGTCATAGATGACAAAATCATCCTTTGTCAAATTTTGTGGAGACGGCAGACAAATCCGGGAAAGAGGATCGTATAGTTCTCGGAAAGTAGTTAGAATGGATAGTAAGTTAAGTAGTGCTGCTTAACATCATTTCTCCTTGATAGCCATCTGAGGCATCTCACACTCATTGCAATTCTACTGACTTGGAATGGGATTCCTAAAAGTGCTGTCAGTTCTGTAATGATGTTTTAATGAAAGTTTAGCAGGGAAGAATCTCTTCAGTTTCTTCAGCAGCGAGCATTTCTAGTCAAGAGATGAGCAAGTGGCAGAGAAGCAGGAGAAGTCGTATCAAAAGTTGTATGTGAGGCTCAAGGTTCTAAGCTGCGTGCTGATGGCGATGATGATCAGGTGGATAGATATAATTTTCTCATGGACTCTACTTCATCAAGATACTAAGGCTCACATTACTGCCACTGCATTGCTGAAAAATGATAATAATAATGACACACCATGCATTACATGCTAGTTAGATCAAGTGCGAGTATGGATGTATGATTGCAGAGTACAATTGAATATTCCTCGTCTATACACTGCAGCCAGCCTACTCCATTCTGCAAAACTTCAAATTATGAAACTCAATACATTCGCTTCTTCGTACACGGCAACACAGGCAGTATTCGCAAGCATTTTAGCACAGTGCAAAATGAAAACATTCTCGACTGAATGGCTCGTTGAGCAGAGAACAGAAGAGAATGAACGCTGCTGTTGAATTGTTTGTGTGTCATTTCTGTGCGCGTTGCTTGATGATAATGATGGATGATTATATGACATGATGATAGTTGACGTTCTGTATTAAGGGCGACATCTAAAGTAATTATATGTGCCGTTGTTGAAAACAAGAGTGGACCTTCACATGGTCGCTTCATCGTCGTGTCGTCATCCATCCATCTCCGTACCTAAAAATTTAGCAGTTAAATTTAGTCAATTTACGACATTGACAGTAGTTGACCAGAGCAGAAATTCAGCAAGAGTCTAAACCAGTTCAACTTTTATTTCTCGCCCTAATCTCTTATTAATTGCAATGTATGTAGCTAGAAGAAAAAGTGGATTTTTTTGCATTTCTCCATGCAAGTACACACCATTCCAGTCAAATTATACAAAGAGAACATTTATGTAATTTAAATTGACGTCATTGCAGAAACGGTGAAAGACGTTGAAACACACTCCCCGCATGACCTGCTCATTTGCTCTGCGTGCATCCTCGTCTGACTTGAGCAGCAAAATAGACTGATAGGAGAAGCTTATCTGTATTGAGTCGTTTTTAAGAAGGGAATATGAGGATCGTTGCCCCCTAGGTCGAAGGGAGGCATTAAGCTGTTAAGGATGATGGTAAACTGCCAGTAAGTAAATCAGAATTCTGGAGTGTTTCATTGTCTTCTACGCTGCATGGCCTCAATATCAACAGAGCAATATTTACAGATTATTTGCTGCGTTCTACGATCTGACCGTCTTCAGCTTCGTAGAAAATAAAGTAGGTATGCATTAACTAGTAGCACCGCATCCATCCATCCCTACTGCTGACTTATCTCTACAGCTTCTGCAACAACCAAGTTCATATGAATCGTTATCTATCATTAAAGTATCCCAAATATCAAGTACAATACGTATACGGATGGAAATATTGCATTGATAGTTGGAGGATGAGAAAATCCAGTTAAGCAAACGAGCAAAAAGCTGTACGGCATCAATAGTCGTTGTCGTCTAAGCGATGCTTTTCGCGTCTGAATTGGTGCTCCTACACTGCTGCTGCTGCTATGCTGCTCATCGTCATATCGAGTTATCAAGTAGTCCTAATATGTGCATTACACACATGTATTTAGGCATGTACTGTGAGCCAATAGACTTTTTACACACAAACACACATTTCCATTCAACATTTTCTCAGGCATATGCAAACGCAAACTGTTGCTGGCTGCTGATACACTCATTAATGACTCATTAATCTAACGCAATTTACAATGATGCTCCAAACTGTTCTCAGTGGTAGTATACGTGGCAAAGGTGCTTTTCTGTTTAACTCTCCAAC
This sequence comes from Sinhomidia bicolor, assembly GCA_027743785.1. NCBI lineage: Eukaryota > Metazoa > Arthropoda > Collembola > Entomobryomorpha > Entomobryidae > Sinhomidia > Sinhomidia bicolor. The sequence continues at coordinate 38,270 of JAHZMT010004738.1, read as the reverse complement.
CTTCATGCGTACATCGTAAAACGTTCTCATCCCTTCCCCGTTTCTGCACACTTGAGTCCTACGTGGATAACTGCGACAAATTCACCCCACTTCAGTTATTCTAAGGCATATCAAGTACCAAACAAAACGTTGTGCCTTTTTAAATTTGGTACACTTCAAGGACATAAATTGACTCATCTACTTATGATTGTTTGCTTCACACACGTACGCAACTGTGATACTGAGATTTACTTTGCACCGTTACATGCAACACATGTAGATAGCGTTATTTTTAAGTGAATATTGCATACGGGACAGTTAATATGTAGTTGGCTAACTTTTGAGTTTGTATTCTAACAACATTACTTGTTGCGTCGATGCTTAAAGCACAAAAGAAGCTTCAGACTAAGCGAATGAATGAGTGGTTAATAATAACAATAAACCGGTTCGTCTAAACAGAAAGGCAGCCAAAGCAAACGGTTAATATAGTTTAAAATAAAATGCTTAGTCCAAACTGTCATTAAGTAAAGTCTGCAGAAAACAAAATGAGCAAATTCAATTCCGTTCAAGACTAATGGCAGCACAAGTTTTTCCAAAACGGGAATTTTATCGTAAACGGTTCAAAACTTGTAAAATAGGCCATGAAACATGTATGCCCCTCTTTTTTTAAATACAAAGTAAGGTCGAAACAGTTGTCGTTGAACTAGGTCGTTCAATATCACACCAGGGCTTTCTTTAATCATCATCAGTATTGCACAGGTGGGAGCAGAATGTGTTTACAGATGGACGGATGGGCGGTCACAAGCGTCTGCATATAGTAGCTCAGTAGCTTTCGGTAGTGAATAAAAAAATGAAATAATTCTAGTTTTATGTTTAGCATTGCGCATTGAGTTCACACTGGCTCAGTTGGTATCAGTCCTTCCGCCTTCACTTTATCCCACCACATTCCTGCTTCCGCGTAACTTCCAAGCAAGCGAGCACACAACAAGGGCAGACATGTAATGCGAACGCAGTTAAAGCACAAAGAATACTAGAGCACATGCGGAAAAATTGCGCGGAATCGAATTGGCAATCTCTGATGTTCAGTAGTTCATATTAAAGTTGTCGCACGCGTTCCAGTAGGACAACAACAAGGTGTTCCATTCAGCATTCAGCTCTCCTTCCCTGTTTCACTGACATTTTTTCTTGATCTTCTTCTCTTCAATCCCTTTGCAGCTTATTTCCCATGGATGGCATTTAAACTTGACCTTTAAGTCAAAAGAAAATCGACTTGCATTTTCAATCACAGCCACTCAACGGCTAATTGAAACTGAAAGAATCGCCTTCACATGAATGGAATGCACGATTGGCAGTAGGAAAGAGTGTTGAGCAGCAGTGTGGTTTTTGGAGAAACGAGTGCAGACTATTATGCTGAATAACTGGATGGGAAATTGGGAAAGACCATGGAGATGGAATATCATGCTTGCCTAATCCAATAAAATAACATCGAGTAAAACGAAAAGTCTCAACAAAGATTGGTCAGGTTGTGCGACGAGAAAATATTTTGTCATTTTTTATTATTACAGTCAGATTTGACGCCCGAAGCAATCGAATATTACTTGACGGAGATAATACGTAGCATTAAAATAATTTAATTTCATCCAGCATGTCTGCGTTGCTTTGCTATTTTGCTATTTGCTATGCTATTTAGTATACACAATTTCAATATATTGCAGTAGTGGTTGGTGGTAGATCATGTTTTGATGATTGTGCTGATAGCCTCTTCAAGGTCTTTCGGTTTCCAGCATCGTCATCCAATTTTCTTTTGCACGAAAATGATGATATGATTGTCTGCCAAATATCTGGACATGAGCGCATTTACGGGGGGCAACTGCCGAAAGCTCAAAATAAAATTACGATCTCACAAGCAAAAATAAACTTTTTTTCGTGGTTTTCTACTTTAAAAGAAAAAAAGCCTGCTCTCGTCGCTCGCCATTTTTGTATTTTCAGGAAATGTATTTCAAACTCGACCATTTCTGAATATTATTTTTTCGTCTTCCTCATTACTTCATCAAGTTCAATGGTACGCATTCGTGATTTCTAAACATGCAAGTTGAGAAAACTGAGAGTTTCACTCAGTTAACTGCTCTGGTGCTTTAATTTGTCAAAATTTCGACTCGCTTCGCTTCTCATTTTATATTTTTATATGAAACGGACAATTTTTTACTTCGCCAAAATTGGGTTTTTATTTTTTACGTAGAAAAGCCATAACTGTAAGTCAATAAGTTGATGGTCTGGCCCCCCAGACCTGTGGTGGGGTGAGTGATGCAGCGGTGTGTGCAAGATGGACAGAGATGTGTTTTTGCGTGTAATGATGCTAGCATGAACTACGTAGTGTTTAGTTGTCTATCTATTGAAATAATTCACTGGTGTAGTGATGGACCTTGTGTTTGAGCGATGCATGGTAAATCTGCGTAAGATTACGCAATACTTATGTACCATCGTTCATCACTTTATCAGCAGTGATACCAGCAACACAGGCATCGCTCAATTTTTTTTGACAGCTCGGCTGTTGCTCTCTTCAACTCAAGTGGAGAATGAATACAGCCACTTGACTCTGCTATGTATGCACCGTCGGATAAAAGCATTTCATGACAATACAAGTGAGTGTGGTGGTCAAGGTTTCCGAACCAAATGTCTTATCTTCACATTGTGTTTACCAGTAATTAAATGCTTAGCACAGTAAATATCCAAACAGGCAAAACACGTGAACTACTCGCGTCTCTCATATTTTTATGTCTCAGTTTAATTGACATCCGCGTATTTCAATATGTCTGATGTTCATTTGCAGTTCTGAAAATGAACAAAGGTCCGTCGAACCGACTAAGGATTTCGGGAAACGAATAAAATTGCGGCGTACTTGTGCGTATAGAGTACTCGCAACGCATTTTTAGTATCAAATATATTTTTAACCACGTATACCACCACGTGAGTGCATACGCTTCCACCTGAGACGATTTCCCAGACAGGCCCCACACAATGGTCTATGCGATCATAGGTGTATGGTGGAAGTATTAGAAAAAGGCGTTCAGTTCCAACTCCGATCAATCAGCGCATCTTTCCCTGAAGCGATGAATATATAGCTTTGCATGGAAATGCTTTTGCACATTTGGCGCACAAATTCTTATTTTATTTATTGAGAGTAGGAGAGAAAATGACTCCAAGAGGTAAAGCTCATAGGAGAAAAGGCTCTTTGATTGGACGCAAAGATGAATGCTAAATATAAATATTGCAAAATTTGTGATGTTGAGCTGCATCGTTGAGTGGAAGTCCACTTGTGAAGAAATATAATCAATTTATTCATGTTGTAAAGTGAAGGATGAGGACGAGGAGTGCGATTTGAGTTGCAGGGATGATGATGCAATTTTGCCGAGTATAAAAAGCGCTACTAAAAATGTATAAAAAAGCATGACATGGGCAGTCGTACAAAAATTTTTCCTCTCGTTCAGTGCAAACAAAAGCTGCGAGTTGGAATAAGATAAAGCACGCACCGTGTGCATGCCGAAGTATTGCTGGGCATTGACAATCCTATCAATAGACTACTTTTGACAGAGTTGCAATTTGTTGCCTGGGTCCACAGGCATTGTTTTTCGAAAATAGATCTAGTCAGAGGTGATTACTCAGTGAAAAGGAAAACACTTGATTCGCATGAAAGCAAAATCCGTGAGAAGAGCCGAGCCAGAGTTTTCGTGAAATGATGCCCATAGGTCAACTGCAATCTTATTCTTGGTAGCAGCCTTCTTGTCCTTAGCACATGACCAGGACACCCCGTGCTTTACTTGTCCCAGTGAGTCATGTAGAAGAGTATGTTGCGCTGTGAGCGTTGGTCAAAACGATGAAAGTGCTTGTGTGTGTACATGTGTCTAATTTTAGAGGTGGTGGAAAGACTAGGTTATTATTGACGTAAGTAGAAAATAGAATAATGACAAGTAGCAGTGCACTCAACACACACGAGTACGAGTAGGATAGGTAAACTAACAATGTGGTAAGAAAAGTACAAAGTTGACTTGCGCATCCATCACCAAGGTCGGGTCAATGAGCAGTTGGAAACGATGGCAGTAATCTCGCTATAATACAGGTTACACACGACAGCATTATTAGAGAAGTTGGATTCGGCCACCTTCATTTCGGAATTGACGGATAGCTGTAAAGAGAGTGAATGAGAAAATGAAAGGGAGCGCAGGTACGTGTAAGCGGAACAGAGTTCATTTTCCAATTTTGCAATGCTTATGGGAATTTTGAGAGTGAAAAGCGTACTTTGAAAGTGTAATGTCCTGCTTTGACATCAGTCATGTCTATCCACTGGCAGTCAATGCTGGCGTGATAAATGTCCGCACACCCAACAGCAATCCCTTGGTCTCCCAAATTGGCGCACGCATATTTTTTCTTGGTGCCCGCTGCGCAGTCATTGTCTTCCAGACAGAAGCTGGCCTTGTGTCCCTCAGCAACCTTTTTCCCGTACTCGTCGAGCACGTCAAAGAATGCAAACACCTCCATGCTGTGGAAGTGCATATGACAAGAATGGTACTGCCACATGTGTTTGGGGACGCCAGGTAAAAAGTCGGCGTTTCCTTTGTTCCGTATTTTTGCGGTGAATCTGAGCAGGCGTCTCGTTTGCAAATGCCATCCGTAGCCACCTTCAGATTGATGTCTGTATGCGGTCGAGCTAAGACAATTCTCTTCCATGGCACACTGTAGAAAATAGAGCTGCTTATCTTCTAGATAGGTGGATCGCTCAACTTCCTTGGCGTCTGGCACCAAATCTGGAAGACGCTCTGTGCAAATCACGGATGCAAAGTTACGACCATTTCCTGGACATTGAACTATGGACGTTCCACTGCTGCTTCCGGCGGGAGGTGCATCATCATAACTTTGTGCCGTTTGGTTGGCAATGGCGGCTGGATCGTGATGGGAGCACTCTGCCAATTCATACTCGTTCCCGATGCATTTTACGCCGGATGTAACAATGTCCTCTAGCGATCCTCCAAAGTAGTCAGACTGTGGAGCTTCGTGTGCAAATCCCAAACCAAGCTGACGACAGACAACTCCTGCCTCCAGTAGTGACCAACCGTCGCCGCAAATCAAACCCCACTCTACGCATGCCAGTCAAAAAATTTAAACTTAAAAGTTGAATCGAAGAAATAGACCAACTCACAGAATGACTAAAAGTTGACTCACTCCCATCATTGTTCAGACGAACCATAACATTTCCTTCGTTGAAACTGCGCCCACCATTCAGCTTTACACCAATTGTCTGCAAACAAGAGAAACGTTGGTGAATATCATTGTCAACCTTGCTCATATTTTAAACACTTGTTTCAAGAATAACTTTAGGCTATCAACTAGTAACTGTATATAATTGTTATTTATGCAACTTTAATAATTCGTCTGGAAATTGGAGGTGGGAGGGTGGATCTCTGCGTCACAGAAAACTCGGAATCTTCTTCGGACGAACCATTCACTTTTGCACAAATTACTCCAGCAGCTTCAGAATCGCCGCAGTCATGAACACCCCAACCGTTGTGACGACAGTCGGCAAGCGCTTCTTCTGTTCCATCGCAGTACACATTATCCAGCCAAAATCCTGTCAGAGAAACATTTCAATATTTATTCATTCATTTCCGCCAAAATATGCGTCCCTTTCGCTCAACTTGCCTTTGGATCTACCAAACCTCGCCGTGTGAGTCGCTCTATTCACCACTTTTCCGTCTGGAATTTTCGTCTCTTCAGAATAACCAAGATAACGACACACAACTTGTGCGTCTTCCTTGTCCCACTCATCATCACAGACGGATCCCCATCGACCGTCGTGGAAGATTTCCACTCTTCCTTCGTGCTCGCTGCTCCCATCCACCAGTCGTATGCTGCCCTCAATGGGTGCCAACTTCATGAGTTTCCTCACAAGTGAGGCTTTCTTATTGCGACTCTCGCGTCTGCGTCCTCTTGCTCGGGTCTCGCTTGCATGTACCTTGTTATCCTGCACGTTATCCTCCTTTTCTACCTTCTCGCTCCACGCTCCACCAGGAAACACATCATTCACCATCAGCGCGTAAATTGCCAGCACACAAATTATTCGATCGTTTGAAAAATAATATGCCATCGCTATCAGTTATCTGGAATCAGCGAATATTTTGGTTTTTTCGATTTTGCACAGCTCAAAAAAAAACTGGGAGCTGTGTGATTTTCCTCTTGACACTCATCTTCTACTGAGCCTCTCTTCTTCGGTCCAACCATTTGTTCGTCTGTCCAGAACGTCATCTTTCACAATTTTTGGGGTGTGCTAGTACGTGTGTACCTCTCTGCTGATGATACCCAATCTGACAATCAAGGACTTGAAGCAGAGGAAGGTCGAAAATGACAAGCTACGTACTTCTATATGAACTACCAACTCAATCATTAAGGATGTTTATTTGCTTGAACAATCCAGAAAAATGTCGTTGTTGGCACTCTTGGTGAAATAAAAGGTCTATAGTGTGGCTCATTCTTCTGTACTGTACACACCTATGCCCAATACGTACGTTTTTATCTCCTCTGACGGCAATGGAACAAGTGCCTAATAATTGGTGACTTTGAACAATAATTTTTTACGACATGTCAAAAGTTCAACCAGGATGCGAGCAAGCGCAAGAGCATAAACTTGGTGGAAGAGGCAATAAAGTTAATACATTATCGAGCCGTTTCGTAGCTACTCTCTGATTCTTCATCGTTAATTAATTACCTATAGGCTGATCATCACTTTGCAAGTGACAATGAAAGCTAATTTCTGCATGCACTTGCGTGTTCTTTAGGTCACGTCAGTGTCAAATGCCACACACATCACATGAGTAATTCCCTCTGCATTTTGGCTGAATGAAGGTGCTAACGGAACTATGTACTCACTGGGTCACAATCAATTTCAGTTTATGACATGTTCTGAGAAATGGGGGTGTCACCATTAAAAATCTTCCTTGATTAAATGAGTTCCAGTAAAAAGTTCAGTCAAGTCATGCAAGTAGTTGAATGCAGCAGTACTTATTTGCTAGATGCGATGCGTTACAATAAATTATAGAACCTTTTAAATTAATAGCTCAAATGAACTCAACAAAGAAATTAAATCTGCAATACTCACTTGACTCTTTTCTCCACCACAGTCTAATTTGATATATATCGCGAGTCGCGACTTCCGGAATTATCTCCCTACTATCTCGCTTGTACCACACGCCCAAGCAGCACTTGTCAGTAGCTCCGCACATTCGGAGAAATGAATACCTGACATTCCAACTGTGGGCATTCAAATCGAATCGTTGTGTGATGTTTCCAACTTCCAACAAAGCGTTCCCCTCATCAATAAGTAGCGAAGGATTGAGCTACTTTATGTGAATGTCTGACTCTGTCCGTCCGTCTGTCCGTCAACACGATAACTCAAAAGCTATAACAGCTATTCGAATTCTGTTTTCACCAGTCGATAACTGACCTTAAGGGCCAGCCCTGGTACCATTATCGAAATCATGACTTATCAGAAACCGTTAATATTTAACGGTAACTTGAACGACTACTAATTTATACGTATACGTTACACGTTATACATTAAACGTTAGGTAATAGGTGCTCTATATTATACTTAAACTAATCGAAAGCTTATCTGTTGACGTCTTCGCTACTTTCGAACACTCCAACTGTTCGGTTTATTATTATTTGTACTAGTAGCAGTTGCGGGTAAAAATCCTATCCCGCTTCAGAGTCAGACGGGTTAGAAAAAAGATGTCCCTTGAAATCTAACAAACTTGCTTCATTAATATTGTGTTGGGAATTTGAGATTCTTTCATTCGTGTAGCATTTGCTATATTCCGTAAAATTCAGATTTTGATAAATGCTGCTACCAGTTACTGTTACAGATGAACAATGTGTCGCCGTGGACGCCATGTCGGCCAGTTTATGTATGCAACGACTGACTGAAGTTGCTGGACTAACGAGTAGCTTGAAGTTACACGATCGAAAGTTGAAGTAGAGCTCTCAAATAGAAACAGAGAAAAAAGATAGTGTGGAGACCCGTGAACAATGCAGAGCTAACCGAATCATTGCGTAAACCTCGTTTGAAGATGGAGCATTTGATAATTACCGTCCTACTTTTTCAGTCTTATCTCATTTCTAAAGAAGGCATTGAACCAACCTGATATTCTCACACTAACGCACATATATATGCTATACAATGATGTAAGATGAAAGTGTCCGTGAATGAGATGAGACGACTACGGATTTTTATAGGCTTTCGATTGTCCATAAAAATTATATAGGCCTTTTTATTTTTATTTACTTTTTGGAAATCATCTACAAATTGCTGTAAATTTATGTAAACCGATGACCTTGAGACACAACACACAACATTGGACTACAGAAAAAATCATCCTGTCACATACAAAAGAGAAGGCACCGTCACTCAGGTTTCTTCTCAAATAATCTTATGTTCTGACATAAAATAGAAATTCAGGAAAACCGCTACGGCTCCCCACATCATGACATTTTGAATTTACAAAAAATGTCGATATTCAATTCAATAAATGCAGCGTGTCCCATGGTGGTGGTATACTGAACACTTCGGTCCAAAATATGCAAACTGAGAATGACGGTGAAAGCTTGCCATTGATGCAAAAAAAAATGATTGTCAGAAGTCTGCAAAGCAGCATACAGAGTCAGAAAAGGTTTTGTGTTTAGCGGTAAGGAAAAAATTAATTTGGATTGCTTGAACGGATTGTCTTACTTAATAAGAAGCAAAGCATTGAGCTACTTTATGTGAATGTCTGTATCTGTCCGTCCGTCTGTCAACACTAACACGATAGCTCAAAAACTAAAACAGCTATTCAAATTCTCTTTTTACCATTCGATAACTGACCTTAAAGGCCTGGTACCATTTTCAAAATCATCGCTTATCAGAAACAGTCAAATTTTAACGGTAACTACTACCGTCGTCTATGTTTACGTTATACAATGAACGTTGTACGTTATTTTGATATATTCGAAACTATAACTGATAAGGAAGGGTACTTAACTTATTCTCATTGCACTCAATTGGAATTCTTTCGATAAATTTACATTATTTAGAATATCTCTATTTACAAAAACTGGATGGCCCATCTATCTCTCTTACTTGTTGTACTATTACATGGCTTTCCCTTAGTCGCAACCAAGGGAAACTTTACATATACTACATTATATCTTTAAATGGACGGTCCTTAGTAGCAAATGGCACGGTTCAAAACTGTTTGTCCTGACCCTGACTCTTTTTAAATTCATGCCGTTACAAACAATATAAGCACGCATTTTCTAGCGTCTTCTTTGTCGGTCTAATTAATTGCAAAATTTAATCAATTCTAGCGACCAGCAAATTTGTTGTTTGTGAAAATCGATGGTTTTCTCACGTCTCGGTTCGCCGTGAATTCATTTTTTTCTTACGGAAGACGACTTTCATTTATCCTTGGATTCCATAACAGTTCGCTCCCGGCCTGGTTCTCTGCTAGCATAGTGTTCGATCAATCGTATTGAAAATTTGAAAAGAAAAGATGTCAATAATATTACTGCTTTGCTACGTATGTGCCCTACAACACAACTCTTCCAACTTTGAAGTTTGAAGAACAGCTAGTAGTTCTATAGGCTATGCAGAGAGTAGCTAGCTACAAATCAAATTTTAGTAGACACCGAGCAGCATTCATTAATTTTTGACACCTTTATTATCTTTAATTCGATTCCGTATCAATCCGAAATGTTCCTTTTCCGAGCTTTCATGGCTGTATTTGTCTCAAGCTCTATTGGAAATCGAAGGCTGCAACTCTGCTGTGGAATGAAATGAAGGTTATCTGTGACTAGAGGTGTGTGGACTGGTCTGGTTAAAAGACAACCATTTCCTTGTGGCTACGCCAGCATAAAATTGAAATGACATTAGTCTTATTATTTAAAGCATACACAAAGGGTGTTTTGTTCGAAGTACCTAAATATTTTGATTTAACTGAAGTACTTTTACCTAAATCAGTTTAATTGCAACGACACGCTTCTTGTCAACAAAGCGAACTGCAAGTAGTCGGGAGGAAGTTGAAAGCGCTCACCTGTATTGGTGACGTAGGTTGGTGAGGATTCATCAGCCAATGAGATGGCTGCAAGTGTGCAGTGAAGTAGGAGAAGGTTACTCATGTTTACGCCGAGCAGCGAGAGAGGAGTGAATTGGTGGCAGTGAGCACTAGTGAGCAGTGGCAGGAGGCTGGTGCTGAACTGCTACCTACTCACATACATACAAACGTACAAAATAGAAACAACAGTTTGTTGGATTGACATTTTCGGCCTACTTGTCTCTTCGCTCTTTCGCGTACGTCCACAACAACAACAACATTTTGTCTCAAGCCTGCGTTGTAGTGCCGTGAAACTGCCCTATTTTTCTCCACTCTGATATTCAATATTTACAAATTTAGAAAGAGAATAATATTGACGATGCTCGCGGATGTAGAGTTGTAGGTAATAGAGACAGGCAAAGGACAACGACGGGAGTAGTTGTCAATTGCCCGTTGTCCGTGAAACAATTTCTCCAAGAAAAAGGAACTCCGACTGACAGGTATCGAAAACGAGCTATTTTGACATTCTTGCTATTTTCGTTTTCACTGATTTCTTTGCAGGGTTGCTGGAGTGTGGTTTTATGTGCAATATTCAATTTTGCTCCTCAGGTGAATGACAATGGCAGGCCTGCCAAAAAGGTCTTTCTAGCTTTAATTTTGACAAGGTATACAAGACATGTAAGTGATGACGGACATATTTTATCACGCTGCTCGAAATATTATACAATTGTATATCCCATTGCAAACTGTGTGCTTTTGACTTTATAATTTGGATTGCAGAGATACAGTGACAACTCGTCTTTAATCATGATTGAGACACAGGCGTCGAGAGTGCGTAAAGAGCCGCTGAAAACGATGAATATGGAGGATATCAAGATTGAGTTTGTGGACGTATGTGTCGTTCCAACAACCGAGGCCTACAGTATTTTCGATTTTGATTCGGACAGTACCAGCGGGAGCCCATCGACACCTATGGAGGTAAACGTTTCAGCAGATAGCCCGGTGGGATCCTCCTCATCGCTGCCGTCATCAGAACTCACGGCAAAACCAAGGAAGCGGGCTAAACTTGACCACATGTCTGCGGAGGAAAAGGCTCAGCATCGAAAACTGATGAACAGGATTTCAGCGCAGAGTGCCCGGGATAGGCAAAAGGCGCTCATGGTGAGACAGGATTCTACAATCAAAACACTACAATCATCTGTAAGTTTCGTACATAACTGGTCATAACTTTCTAAGCTCACAACTGATACATGAGAACAGACTTTAGCTTTGTTTCGTCTTGCTGCTAACAGAGTGACGAACTAAGGACAAAAAATCAAGAATTAACAACTGCAAATGAGGTTTTATCGAACGAAAATAAACTGTTGAAAGATGAGAACAAGCGGTTAATTGCTCAGGTCATGGAGCTGGAGGCCAAGTTGAAGGCAGCTAATGCTGTCATTGCCACTCGAGAAGAAAAGCGGCTGGAAAATGATCAGGGTATTGTTCAACTGAAGGTAGAGAATGATGTCGGTAACTGTCGTGGTTCTCCTTCGGAGCCTGCTGTGCTTCGCACTGTCCCTCTGCAGAAGGGATCTTCAGAGCCACTTCAGACGCTGTACCTCGTTCTGGCCCTTTGGATGTCGTGCCTTGGCCTTTCGAGCCAGCAGAAGCCATTCAAGATGTTGGACCGTTTGCAGAAGCAAATTTGTTTCGAGAGCAACAGCTGCCAGACCTCAGCCTTGAACAGGTAATTGTTTTAATTCTGGTAAAGCGACATTATATTAATTATTAGTTATTCAACAATTATCAAAGGGTTGGCTCTTTTCTAGTTTAATAGCGCCGTGGCAGAAACAATTGCTGCACAAATGGCTGATCAGACAAGGACTGCTCGAGCAGGACAAATTGAGGCAGGGCTAGTTGTTCAAAATTATCTGAGACGACACCCAAAACATGGCTCTCATCAAACTTATCTAAGCTCCCGCAACACAAAACTTGCTTCATTACTATCATCGCCGACACTCAGTAGGGCAAATGGCACGAGCAACGCATCTCTCTTACGATCTCCTCTCACAACCATGTTATCATTACCCTTAAAGGAGCCCGCAACGTTAAAACTCCCAAAATTTGACTTTGGTCCCAGCCATAAACATGATGGTGCTATTTCCCATGTTCCCATTCCGACATCCTCCCCACCTGACGCTCTTTCTATTTTTAAACAGCCAGCACTTCTGCTTCACGAAGAGGACAACAACAAGTACTTTCACGAAGCCGATCTGTATGACTCTTGGAAGTCACCAACGGGTCCACTGGACGTTGAACTGTTTCCAGAGCTGTTTTAATTTTAAAAATAACCCGATATTTGGCCTCAGAAGAAAACCACACTATCAATAATTCAATAATTACATATTATGCATATTATGATTATTATTAATTATGTATTTATTTATATTATTTCGTCTTGTTTTTCAAACGGCATTGCACTAACGCATTGCTCGTACAAAATGCAAGTATTTACTAATTTATTGGAAATCTGGAAAAGCTCTGGTAAGAGTAGCTGTGTTTGTACTGTGCACAGAGTGGCAGTGGTGTGGTGCTATGGAATTGTATTATTGCTGGAGGAACCGTATTGTGCTGTAACCTAGTTCATATGTAACATTATGCTTAATTTGCTGCTTTACTAAATTCATTCGTATGCTCCGGCGAAATATTTATGAGTTTTTCATGAACGAATTGGTACCCTCAAGTACAACAAGAGTCAAAATAAATGCATTTTCTCAAATCAAACACTCTCTTGAATTTCAGTGCATACTAATTAGTGCATATAATTTATTATTTATTAATTAACTAACAATTGAGCAAACTGGCAGTTCTGACACCGCGGCAGCGCATAATACTATTTACATGGTTCAATAAAATTGACATCAACTCTCGAGCTCGCTCGCTCTGCGTCAACAGGATCAGTTGACGATGAGAGTCTCAATTCGCCCACCGGCCCGCCACCACCACCACAACAATCACCCACCAGTATTGGCAAGCTGGTTTGAAGAGAGAGGAGCAGCTTGCAAGTACAGCTAGCTTTAACCATTCAAGCATTCAGCTCAAGTGCTGAGCAAAGTTAAAGGAGCAGACGTGAGTAGGAAATAAAGTGTAGTAAGTAGTGCCAGTGCGAGCCAGTTGTGACTGAGAAGTGGTGAATATGAGGAGGATACACGGGAAGGAGAGATTGGTGTGGTGGCGAGTAGGCGAGAAGGTATGACTGCAGCCGTAGTGAAGAGCTCCACTCCGCTTGACCAAGTCCATGTAACCGTTCAGAAATTGAGAGAAGCTGACTGGCGGACTGGTTGGTTGGCAGAGTTGCTGGCTGAGTGCAGACTGTAACGGAGCGCCTAAGTGGCTTACTGTTCAGTGCTCTGCTCTACAGCGTATTCTACAGACTGGCTGAGTGAGAGCAGCAGCCACAGAGTGCATTGCAGCAACTGACTGAGCAGTGCTCTGCTTCGAGGGGCAGCTCTGTGGCTGGCGACTATGACGAGATGAGAAAATGATGAGATCATGGACGAGATCGTAGAGCAGACGGCTTTGCGGTGCTCAGCATTGGCAACTAGCAGCATTACACCGCAATCTGACTAGCTGACTGACTGACTGATTGCCTATTGCATTGCACATGATCCTCGTCCTCGTCGCAGTCTTCCTCAATCTCACTCACTCCCATCATCCCACTCTTCTTCACAGATCAACAGTTAAGCCCCAACACTACTGCGTTCCATCACAAATGGAATTCCCTTTGAAAGCAGAGACAACAACTGTCCGCAATTATTTGTAAATATTGCCAGCAGTAAGTGCAATGTCGCTGGGTTGATGGGCACAGACTTACGTACGTGCGGAAAGCGTTTTTAGCGTGTAGTGCTACTTCTCACTTGATTACTGCTACCACCGTCACTCCGTCAGTCCCATTTAGCTCATTAGTAATTGTAATTAGTCCACTGCTAAAATCCATCTTTGCTCTACCTTTTCTCTTCGGAAAATTGAGATAATCCTCATTTTATTGCTCACTTACTCTACTCTGCTGTTTACTGCTTTTCGTCGTGTCCAAAATTATATTTATCCTCCGCGTACTCATTCCAAGAGTCTTGGATGAGCTTGTAGTTAGTCTGGTGAATAATGTGAGAGTGTGCCTGCCTTTCTTTTTTCAGTTTATTTTAATTTTACTCGACTCATTCACTGCTGCTGCTGCTGCAAACAAGTTTGAATGTTTTGCCGGTGCGTTTCTACCTCAGGTCTCCGAGTTGTATCCAAAGCAAGTTGCAGCAACTGAGCACCACTCACTTGTTGTGCTGGAAGGTTTTTAATCATGTCTGAGTTTGTGGATTCCGAGGCGGAGGAGAGTGATGTGAGTAATTCCACTTGTAATTTCATTCACCTTCAGTTGACCTGCAGATGATTTTAGTTCACTCTTCTGAGAGTACATTCGTGCTAATCAATGGTCGTTAATTTCTTAGGGGGAGGGAGAAGAGGAAATGGAGGAAGATCGAATTGGAATGATGCATCAACAGAAGAAAAAGAGGAGCAAGGCAGTACACAGTGATGACGAGGAGGATGACGAGGATGAAGGTTCAACAAATCAAATAATTACTCCAAAGTCAGGGTAAAAGTGGTGTGTACATATGTCAACCTTGTATTTTTTCTAGATGATGGACAAGTGGTGAATGACTTGATTGATGACAACCCCATAGAGGAAGACGACAGTGAAGACGACGAGTCGGATGGGTCAAGGAAGAGGAAAAAAAGCGACGATGAAGACGATTTATCCGATCGATTGGAGGAGGACGATTACGATCTTATCGAGGAGAATCTTGGGGTTAAGGTTCAAAGGGTATGTGTGTGCGTCTATCTTGCGCTTTCAACAAATTTACATTTCACCAGCACCACAACTGTTCACTAATAATCTATTTTTTGCCTTTGTCTGGAAACAGAAAAAATTCAAACGTTTAAAGAGAATTGAAGATGAGGATTCCGACCAAGAGGAGTCCCAAGGTCCGGGTGACGATCGTGAGGCGATTGCAAATCAACTGTTCGAAGGATCTGACAATGAAGATGATCGGAGGGAGCCGGTTCGTGAAGAAGCACAAGGGCAATACGCGTCAGAGGAGTCAGAAGGGGAGTACTCTGAAACGGATGATTTTATTGTGGATGATGAGGGCAGACCCTTGAAAGATGTCCGTCGTAAACGAAAGCCCATTTTCACGGACGCTACACTGCAAGAGGCTCAGGATATTTTTGGTGTCGACTTTGACTACGAAGAGTTTGAAAAGTACGAGGATGAATACTATGAAGAGGACGAGGAGGAGGAGGAGGACGAGTATGAAGATGAGGAGGGCAGAACAATTCGTCGTGAAAAGAAACAGCCGCGACGTCGACGCAAGGCAAAGTCAATTTATGAGATTTATGAGCCTCACGAGTTGGAACGTGCGGGTTTTACTGATGAAGACAATAGAATCAGAAGTCAGGATATTCCCGAGCGAATGCAGCTTCGCAGTGTGGCCATCACGCCGGCAAACGATGAAGAGCTGGATGAGGAAGCGGAATGGATCTATAAAATGGCATTTATTAAACGTGACGCGAAGAAGGAGGGCGTGAAAAAGGTTCCAGATTCGGTGGTCGCTCCAGTGGAGTCGGAAGCCAACTGGGATGATGACTGGGATAAACAAACGACCGTACCTGCTCCAGCGCAAACAACAGTTGGTCCAGTGGCCGACGAGAACTGGGAAGAGGATGATTGGGAAAAGCCTTCTGCCCCTGCTGCTGCAGCACCCATTCCTCGACCTGCTGCCACTGTTGTGGGGGAAGACAACTGGGAGGACGAAGACTGGGAAACTCCTTCCAAGCAGAAAGCAGCATCTGCGACTCCGGCTGATCAAGACGAGACGCCAGAAAAGCCGCCAGTAGAGGAAGTGAAGCCTCAAATTATCCCGAAGATACGGAAAGCACTTGAGTTTATGAGGAATCAGTTGTTCGAGGTGCCGTTTATTGCATTTTACCAGAAGGAGCACGTTCTTCCTGACCTGTCCATAAATGACCTGTGGCTCATTTACAGACTGGACGCACGCTTTTGCTCGCTGAAAAACAGGAAGAGCAAACTTGTTGACCTTTTTAAAAACATGCGAGAGCACCAAACGGATCTGATAATGTTGAAGCCCGACGATCCCATTTCCGACTCCATGAGACTCATCAATGACGAGGATCTGGAGAGAATCAAAGCGATTAAAACGGCGGATGAGCTAAAGGACATGTACCTGTTCTTTACGCTGTACTATGCAGACGAAGTGCCTAACATGAAAGAAAATTTAATCCGGAAGCGGAGGGAAGAACGGCAGAGAATCAGAGATGCTGCTCAAGCTGCAGCAGCAGCAGCTGCCGCCGAGAGAGGTGATGGGGAAGGTGGCGAAGACTTGCCTCCTCCTGAAGTCGAACCCGACAATTTGGATGATGACTTTGGCGAGGAGAACATTGGCTGGAAACGCAAAATTGGCAGCGGAGCTTACGGAATGTGCAAAAAGCTGGGCGTGGAGACATTTGTGAAAAAGTTTGGTCTGTCCCCGGACAAATTTGCAGAGAACTTGCGGGACAACTACCAGCGTCATGAAGTGGAGCAGTATCCCACCGAACCATATGATGCCGCTAAAGAAGTATGCACGCCGAAACTGAAGGAGCCAGAAGAGGTTCTCAAAGCGGCCAAGTTTATGCTGGCGACGCAAATCTCACGTGAGCCTATTGTGAGACGGTGTGTTCGTGAAGTATTTTTTGAGCGTGCCACCATCAGCTGCAGTCCCACGAAGAAAGGCCAAAAGGAAATTGATGAGGCGAATCCCTGTTTCGTAATGAAATATCTGAAGGACAAGCCGGTGAGGGACCTCACGGGCGATCAGTTTTTGAAACTGACCCTGGCAGAAGAAGACCGACTGCTGACTGTTCATATTGGAGATAGAATTAAGGGCATAACCTCAGCCAGCTACATTGAAGAAGTGAAGCAGCTGTTTCAAAAGGACGAGTTCAGTAAAAATGTGCAGGAGTGGAACAGTTTGCGCGGCGAGTGCATCGAGTTTGCCTTTGAAAAGTTGCTCTACCCCGTGTTACGGAAGGAGCTCCGGGCAAAGCTTGCGGAGGAGGCAAAGGACCACGTGCTCAAGACCTGCTCCAACAAGCTGTACAATTGGCTCAAGGTGAGCATGCATACACAGACTTGACTTGCTGACTGCTCAAGAGAGAACTCTGATTGATTGTGTCTATGATTGCGTTTTCCTTCTAGATTGCCCCCTACGAAATGTCCTTTCCTGACGAGGATGAGGAGGAGTGGGATACAAGTCGAGGTCTCCGTGTTCTCGCCATTGCGTACGTCCCCGACTACGAACAAGCCTCCTTTGCGTGCCTCATCAGTCCCGACGGAGAGCCTTCCGACTACTTGAGGCTGCAGAATATCATCAAGAGTAAAAATGCATTCAGGGACTCGGACAGGCAAGAGAAGCTGGCGGACGTGCTCGCCATCAACGCCAGCATCCATGCCTGTGGTTACTCCTAAAAACCATTCTAATCGCACGCCCTATGCAACTACACCCGGCTACAATGATGGCGTCTCACGGGTGGGCGGCGCCGCGCAGAGCCACTTTAGTGTCAATCCGGCACCAACTCATCACACGACGCCTCATTACACCACACCTGCTCAAGCCTTGACGCCTTATTCGGCTTTCACAGCGCACACGGTGAGTCTTGTCCGCAAGTTGTACTCAGTTTTCAGAACATTCTTTACTGCACACACAAGTCTAATATTCAAATGCCTTTAACAGCCGTACACACCGACTGCCCAAACTCCATATATGACCCCATACCAGACTCCTTATCAGTCTGGCCAAACTCCACGTTTCCCGTCGAACCAACCTCACCCTAGTAATTCTGGAGGATTTTTACACCCTGGTGCGGTCACGCCGGGCTACAATAAAACACCACAACAACGTGTATCTCATCAGCATAGACTGAATAGCAGCGGAAGGAACTCGGGAGGCCAGGACAACTCTCACGAGGGCCCACTCGACTGGAGAAAGGCCGCCGAAGCGTATGCGCGGTCTTCTCAACAAAAGGGTGTGCAAGGATGGCCATCCCAAAGTCGCTCGGTTGCCTCTTCCGTGGTAGCAAGGTATGGAGGAGCTGGCTCAGTTTTCGGGGGTCCATCCAAAATGCCCTCAAAATCTCCAGTTACAACAAGGAATGCAGCTCAGGTTATACACGAAGGAATTCAGAAGGTTAGCTGCTGCGCGTTCATTCTAAATTGGATGCAAAATTGTAACTTGATGGTCGGCGTACTACGTTAATTGTAATGCACTTTTAATGCCTATTATAATTAATTGTATTGATTTTGTAGACAAAACAGCTATCCTCGGCTCACAACTACATCCAAAACAAATCGCCACGTTCCGGGAGAGAAAGCTTAAAGTCCACACCTAGAACCAATTTCAGCCCACGAAGTATGGTGGAGAGTTGCGGGGACGAGACACCACTCCACGATGAAAACTAGCGTGACACTCATGCATCTTCAGCACTTCCACACACCATTTTACTATTTATTTTAGTTTCAATCTCTCGAGTTCCTCTCGTCGCGATTCTCCTGTCCAGCAACTTTTAATTCATCGCCTCATCAGTGTGAGCAAAGATTATTTTAAGAGTGACAAAAATATGCATGCTGAACATTTGAAAGGACTGTGTGCATTATATTATGATGTAATTCCAGCCGCATGCTGACCCTATTAAAATACTACCGCTGCGTTACAATCTCGTAGAGCTGTACCAGCAGGGAAGTCAGTCTTCTTTTTCGTTAGGAAAATAAATAAATAAATCAATAAATAAATTTAAAAACTTTTCTAAACAGCAATCCAAACATTTGTCCATCTCTCCTCCCGCTACTTCTCTGATGATGATGATGATGTATGTAGATGCTGATGCACGCACCTTTTTTGCGGAAATGAAAGCGTCGAAGAAACAAAATAAAATTCCTGATAACAGTTTGCTTTATTCGTTAACATCGTATATATATGTATATAGAATATTTGTTTCGAAAATAATTTACATTTTCATATAAAAGGGTTACACGTTCCTATACAGTATCCATTGTTGAAGATCTCTAAATGTATTAAAGGTCGTTAAGTTGGGTGTCTGGTGAATAATAACTGGCTCTACTAAAATGTGCATATAGTTTTAGCAGCGCAATGCATACATTCTACGTCACTACGTCTTTTCATATCCCTACATGGATTTCGTCAACTTTTTTAACTCATCAAAGAGCATCAAAGGAACTCCACTCTAAACTAGTAACAACACTTGGGGATTTGGTTAAATTTGATGTAACTGGGAAAGGCATAATTAAATCAATTTCGTTCATCTCCCCCCTACTTCCTGTTCCGATTTTGACTTCTGGTCAAACGACCTAGTCGTGCATAGCCGGACCGCAGACTAGGCCCCTCTCTCACGTCCGCAGTACGCTTGCCAGTCGGCTCTTTCGGACTGCTCGATGACCTAGAATTGCTTCTCGTCTTTGCAGCGCCGCCCATTTTCTTCTGCTGAGGTTTCTCGTCCTGTGAAAAGAAAATAATGGTTCAGCAAAGGAATAACACTTTCTACTCACATGCTACTCATTTGCTAACGTTTTCTTACTTTGGTTAAACTGCTCGGTGGCTGTCTCCCTTGTTGCAGTCTTTTCAGTGCAGGCTTCGACTTTCTCAAGGTCACGTTTTGGAGAGAAATGGTGCTCACAAGCGAGACAGGACTCGACCGAGCAGCTGCAGCCGCAGCAGCCCGGGCGGGATGTGCGCGAAGTGATGTCAGTCGCGATGACGGCTCAACATGAACACTCAGTTGTGAAGGCTCCGCCGTACCAGCATTCTTTCGATCTAAGCACGTTGTTGCACTTGGTTTGGTGGATCTGGATCGACGAGTGCAGCTGTTGCTGCTTCTGCTGCTACTACTACTGTTGTTACTACTGCTGTCACTACTGCTACTACTACTAGTTACGCGAGCATCCTTCGGGAAAGAGCGTCGCTCAATCTCCTTCATCAGAACCCATTCGCGAAGAATCGGCTGAATTGCCCGCAACGACTGCTTGGTAACGTTGAACCCTTCTCTAACGCGAGACGAGGTGGGTAACTCTGTTGTAACTTTGGGGGGACTGGGTTGCCTGCTTCCCGCTTTTGAAACTGTCGGAGACTTGCTACGATGCTGCTTTCCCTTCAGCTTGAGGACTGTCGAACTCTCCACTGCTATTCTCTCCCGGATGTCTCGCGTTCGATTGCGCAGCTTACTAACGGCCTCGTGCAGCTGACTCTCAATAAGCTTTTGACTTTCTGAGCGTTTGGTTGCGCAAGGCCGAGTCGCCTCAGTTGACAGTTTGATTATTTTGCTGGGACTCAGTCTGCTTGTTTCGACGGCAGAAGACTGTCTCGACTTGCGCTTACGGTTCTTTGCCGCAGCCACCGTTGGCTGTGGTTGGCTTCCTTTCGCTCCTCGTCGTCCCTGTTTCCTGATCTGTGCTCTCTCAATAGAGGAAGCCTGCACAGAATCATCCAAGTGTGAAGCTTCACTCCTGCACGACTCTTCACACGAACTAGATATTTCATTGATCTGTACCTGGTCATCACTGGGCTTCGCTTCCTCTCTTTTCTTATCCTCGTGTGCACTGGAGCTCAGCAGAGTTGTTGACGCACTCATTTTTTGACTGCTACAAGCTAATGAACTAATGGAATGAGTAGTTCGCACGTGTGCAACACGGGATGTTTTCGAGGATAAGCTTGGATGGGCTCTCGTTCCGCGAGCGGGCAGGTCACGTGCTCGACTAAGACTCGTCGTCGTTGCTGCTACAGTCCCTTTCACTTTGGCGAAACCAGCAGTGGTCGTCGTGGACTTGCCAGCTAGGGACTTTCCAGGATGTACGGACGGGCTCTCCGGTTGTGACTTCAAGGGTGGGCGTACTTGAGGGGGAGATGTGACTCTAGGCGGCGAAGGCTCTGCGAATCTGGTTGTAGCAATGGCTCTTGGAACACGAGAACTTGAGGCGACTCCGTGGTTAGTCGTGTGAGCACAGGTCAACCTTGTCTGTGCACAACCCAATCTATCTGTTTTCAGTGATGATGCTGCCATCTGACGGGGAGATGGAGTCTTTTGCACTCTTGGCGGTCCTGGGGGGTCAATCACCACAGTCACTACCGAAGTGTTGTCCGCTCGGAGATTATGACTGAACCACCTGCAAACGTTTTCACAAGTTTACATTTCGATGAGATGACTTGTAGCGAAAAGAGTAGGCAGAGAATTAGAAAGTTGGAGACGTTTTAACGGAACCCACCTGTCCAAAGCTCGATCAACAAGCCTTTTCGACGGGTTGATCCAATTTTTTTGCGAAACGACACCGTCTGATAATTGCGCGGCCAGTTGATTTTGACGCTCATTATTCTTCTCTGCGAAATAAACACTGTTGACAGCATCCTGTGAGCTGAGCATGTTCCATAAACCATCGCTGCCTAAAATCAGGCATCTGTGCGCCGTCACGTCTATCTCTATTACGGCCGTGTCGGGGACGGGGGACACGACAAACTCATCCTGCTCAGAATTGTAACTCCAGAGATCGCCTAAGTATAATATGTACACATGCACACCTTAAACTTGACAACGACAACAAAATGAGAATGTGCTGAGAATGAAGGAGAAAAGCGCAAGTCACATTTACCCAGAGATCGTGCAACGGCTAAGAATGGAATCTCGTCAATGAGGGTTGATCTTCTGACAGGACCTTTATGTCCCAGTCGGGGCCTATTCCACACCACGCGTGGAACTCCTGACTTGCTCACAACTTTACCTCCACACCTGTTCGAGCAAACAACGTTATTAAAGCATTATTGTCGCACGAATCAACTTGCTCTACTACCACGACTCGTACTTTTGAGTTCTTACTCTTGAATTCGTGCATTTTCGACAGGACTTTCTGGCTTGTGATCCATCGTCAGTGGCTTCGCCTTCCAAAAGTTAGAATTGGGGTCTTGGTAGCCCAACACGATACCAGAATCACCGACATGCCCCACATACAGTTTTCCCCGACGAACAAACGCTACGCTTGCAGTTGTTCCAGACGTCGACGGCAGTCCAGACTGCGTTTTTGGCCACTTGTCTGCAAAAATGTTGAGGACACTAATTAGTAATAAGCTACATTTGAACAAATAAGCCCGCAATTCAGTCGCCAAAATAGCACCTACCCAACTCCCTCCACATGGCTTGATGAACACTGATGAATCCATCCTTGATGGACTTGAGTACCAACTCGTCCTCCTCTGACCAGAAATTCTTTTGCGAAACGATATGGTCCATCAAGTGGGTTTTCGCGTAGAGTGCGGCCTCTCTTCCCCCGTGTCCATCGAATATTCCAAAATAGGCGTACAACAGGTCTTTCTCATCCGCGGTGGGCTGATACGCGACACAAAACATGTCCTCCATGTATTTCCTTCCCCCCTGGTTTGAATGGGCCGTAACCCGTAGATTTACTCCAATACTGGCGTCCATCATGACTGCACAGGAAAAGTTTTCAGAACATGTACACTCACTCCAATTCCCATGAAACTGAGAAAAATATTCTGCTGAACTTACCAAGTACTTAAAGCTTCAACGAGGACTCAATTTTGTGCACTTGCTCCGTTAACTATTCTCTACTCTGCAAACAAAATAGCACGACTACTACACAAGGGCAAGGCTGGCTGAACGTTTGCAGCGACCTTCCTGCAGTCCTCAACTCTTACTTATTTCAATAGTTCTTCTAATGTCGTCCAGTGCTGCTCATCGCACAAGGTCAAAAGCACACACAACTCCAACCCCACGACAACAACAGATAGTTCCAAATTGACGCTCGCTCAGCTTTTCAGTTTGTGCTCTTTACATTTTTGTCCGTCTCAAGCTTTTTAACAATCGGCGTCTCGAGATATTTCCAGTAAAACGCTTTCACATACAATTTGCGTTGCTCTTTCACAGTCCATGATTTAGTCGGACAGTTTGATTTCTCCTGTGCGAGGAGTTGGATTTGACGCCAAAGGATTACTTACGGATTCTATTCACTTTCCGTTTCAATTTTTATCCATGCCAACTGACGAAAGCACGCTGACGCTGTGGTTGCAGAATCAGTTAGCGAGCTAACTGAAAGCCGTTACATTGCTGTGTTGCCATTTAAATGGAATTAAGGTAGCAATTATTCTTAATGTTTTTATTGTTGCTATTATTTTGTGGCAAGATTGGAGTGCTGTGTTTTGTGTCCGATCATGTTTTTGGCAGCGATCGTTACAAAATTAATGCACCACAAGATAGATGACGATAGAGGAGCGAGTATAGACTCTTATAGTTGTGCACATATAGATACTTGGACTATTTTCTCTCGTCAGAAATGTACGTTGGCAACTGGCAGGACTTGCAGGAGAGCTCGAGAGTAGACAAGAGAAGAGTGCAGTGCGAGATGTACTTTGATGGGCAAGCTTTGCATGGAAACGAACGAGCGTAGCTACCTACGACAATCGCCAGCTACCTTCAGCGCCGAAAAGATTGAAGCAGGCGAGCAGACGAGTGACGCAAGTACACCTCGCTCCGCACAGCTCAACACGGGCGGACTGAAACATGTTGACGACTAATTATGATGAGGCCGTTTGCAGGTTATTGCTCAACGTAGAGATTGCCTGCCCCTTCCTCTCAGCATCGTCCCTTTCCAATCCTCAGGAGCATTAGCAGTACGCACTCGCACTTAGAGCCGAGCCAGCACGCAGCAGCACATGTACGCTCTCTGTGCACCTTCCCTCACTTGCAAAAGGCCTGGCAAAGGGACTCTCTTTATTCAAATTTGCACAGAAATGACTAGATTGCCTGTGAATCCTGCATGTTTACACAAATTCATGCCATGCATAGGTGCTCTCAGTCTTTCTCACTTCCCCCCTCCGTCCGTACCCATCCACGCATTATGAGCAACACATTAGCAGAATGCAGAGTCGTCATTGTTAGCAGCTACGCAGTACAGAGTGGGAGGGAAGGATGGAAAAGAGCGCCTCGCCAAGATGACATGGCCAGTGTATTGCTGCTTCACTCCTTGACATAGACACTTGTTAGGTGGCAACCAATACGTGGGTAGGATATCCCCGAAACCCCTGCCCGACTCGCATCATGCCGTGACAGAACAGGTAGGCGAAGTGGTAGGCGAAGTGGTAGGAATGAAATAAAAAACTCTTATGTGGCTAGTTAGTACTGTGAGACGAATGCCGAGTGGTGTAGAAGCAGAG
The DNA here is from genome assembly GCA_027743785.1 of Sinhomidia bicolor. Taxonomy (NCBI): domain Eukaryota; kingdom Metazoa; phylum Arthropoda; class Collembola; order Entomobryomorpha; family Entomobryidae; genus Sinhomidia; species Sinhomidia bicolor. The sequence continues at coordinate 13,858 of JAHZMT010004738.1, read as the reverse complement.
TTTTTTTTACCTTTTGAGGCAGCAGCAGTCGTTTTCCATTGAGGTAGATAGGGATAGAGACGCAGAGATAGGCAGAGGAAGAAGAATAGACCACACAATGAGATGATTGGAATGCTTTGAAACAAAATAAAAAGAGGCAAGCTCAACTCAATCAACCCATCCAAGTCTTGTTGTCTTCTAGAAAATCCTTTTTATTAACTCTCTTTATAGAAATTCACATTTTTGGTGGTGCTGTGTCAGAGGTCAGGCTCTTCTAATTTCTATGCTACACAATGATCGCCGATTCTCTTTACACAGCTTTCACTGGGAAATAAATACTCTACTCCGGACATTTCAATACCCATGATGTTTAGTCACAATTATTGGGAAACAAGTTGTGGGGACATTTGAAGGTGAATTATCAATCATGATCATGTGTGTAGTAGACACAGTGAGAGTAGTGGTAGCGTTCGTTACATGTAATTTAGATCTGATTTTTGTTTTCTGTACAAATTCATATACAACTTTAGAATTTCTTACACCAGCAACAACTCAACCTGAAAATTACATCCGAAGTAGCAATCATAATACAGTTTTTCCAGTTGTATTCTTCATACATTATCATTCGGTTCATTACATATTTTGTTGCGATTGCTTTGACGATAAGACTTACTTTACTTACATTATCATAAATACATATAATTTTTCATTTCACAATAAATACTTTCTGTACGCCGCTTCAACAAGAGCAGTACATCTCTACAAGGGTAAATCTCGTATGAACTTGACAAAGTTATTTCGGAAATGCCTACAGCTAACATAATTTACTATCTGTACTGTATTCACCTAACCACTACACAACTAAACAATCCAACAAATACTGGCGACATGGCTTTTATATAACGCGCGCACGATTCTAATAACAAAAGAGCAAAATATGGCATTAAAAATTGTCAAAGCACCACAAAAGTGTAAAAACCATTTCCTAAAAGTTTTTCTAACCGCCACTCGCCAGTGGTGCTAAAAATGCATTGCGTTTACATGAAAAAAATAGAGAAAAAGTTTGTAATGCCAGCATTGCATCACCGCACACATCAACAAGCTGTCCAACTAGCTGGCCTTTGCTTCGCGTCTTAAGCGGTGGCAATGTAATCCTTGGCATCCAGGCTCACATGCGAATCCAAACTGGTGGAATCCGAGTCGTTGCTCTGTGGTCCAGAGTAATTTGCCGCTTCTTGCAGTCTCATTAGCATGTTCATCTATTTTGATGAGAAAAAAATAAGAGTGAGCACTGAGCACTTTCCACGAGTCCCTATGTAAGTGTGCTAACGGTGTGTTTGGAATTAAGACAAATTACCAACGGATCAGACGAGTCGACATTAGCATCTCCGCCGTTTGATTTACTTGCGCTGCTGCTACCAAGAGCCCCACTGCCAGACTTGGTTTCGTATCCCACGTCCTCTGGTCGAATTCTACGAGAAATTAATTCTTTTAAAAAATGTCTGTTTCACGGAAGGAGATGGAAGGAGCAATGTGCAGTGTGCGTACGTACCTCTGCAGTGCACTTTTTCCAGTGTTGAGTGCCAGCTGCTGAGACCACGGATATGTAATGAGTAAATACTGAGCAGGGTCTTCCCACATGGCCTTCTTGCCGTACATCTGTAAGCCCTCTTTGGCCGCCTCAGTAAGGTACGGAACGACAGAGTAGTGCCACAGGTCAGTGAACCAAACCTGTGAGTTGGCAACATCCATCGGACAGGAGAGGAAAAGTCTGGGACCGATGGTCACATCTGTGGAATTGTGAGCTTCCAAGAATTTGTTAATGTGGTGCCAAACTTTGGGAATCCAGTCAACAATCCTGGCCAGTTCAAGATTTTTGGTGCCGTTTTGGGTGTCCACTTCAATGAGACGACGTTGCAGAAACCGACCCAACAGACCTTTCACAGGTTCAGTGTGATTACCAAACAGAGCCCATCTAAAATTGTGATGAATTTGCATTGCGGTTGGTGGTGAGTTTGCGGACTGTGTCATGGTGCCGATGATTACCGGACTTGTGCAGTCTAACGTCTTGTTGAGGAGGACTCCGTTAAAAACATCCCCCAAATTCTGAACCTGATGCAAATTGTCGAGGATTATCACAGAGGGCAGGTCAACACCAGCAGTGCCATCGCATTGCTCCACCAAATTGTTCAAGTACTGCCGAAGCTCTTTACTGTTTTTGTGGTCAGCGCTGAAACTGGCGATGGCTTCTGGACAGGGGTCCTTGCCTGAACGTGCCACGAGGTACTCGCCAAATTTCCTTGCCAAGTACGACTTTCCGGTACCACTCGGGCCACAAATTATAATTTTGCCATTGTCACTCAACAAACTCATGTAGCGCTGAAGAGCGGACTTTGGCACGAGCGTCTCAAAAGCCAAAGCATCCAAAGCTCCGTGTACAGCTCCCTTTAAGCAAACTCGAATCTTTGTCACGTCTCCGACCAAGTAGCCACAGGGAAGAAGCTCAGGAGGGGTGCCGTCTCTGCTCCTCAGCACTTCCCCCACGGCATAGCTCAGAACTGAGTCCGCACTTAGGCCCAGGCTTGACATGGGATCTATGCGCATCAGGTAGTCCTATTTCAAAAACAGATCCACTCATTAAAACTTGACATGGACCAAACATGAGCTTGTCGCAGTTAGTACTGCCAGCAGTGGTGCTTACTTTGAATGCTCGTTTAACCAAAGAATCCAGAGCGTCCCATTTTGTCTTGTTGCACACGCTGATCGTGCCAATGACGCACTCCTGCGCTGGAAGGCCTTCCACAGAACTGACGTATCTCTCGTAGCTGCCATGCGAGCCCAAGTACACCGAGACCACGATCCGCTTCCCTTCCTTCTCGCTAGCATCTCCAGTTAGAAACATTTCTAACGTGGCGGAGGAGGGGGGAGCTACTTCAGATGCACTCAGTCTCCTGTCAATGCTGTCCGCCGCGGTGAGCTGAAGAGATGTTTGCGAGGACGTGAGGGACTTGCATGTCACCATCCGCTGTAACCTCTCGTTATCCTGCTTCAGACTCAGCATCTCATTCTAATCGCAGCAAAACAAAACAACAGAACAGCACATCAGTTGAGCTCGCCCTGAGCACTCACTCCACCCCGTTCAACTTTCACAAGAGCATACCCTCATTTTCGTCACAGTCTCCTTCAAAGATTCCAGCTGGTGTGCACTGGTGAGAGCCTCAAGTCTGATATCCGTGAGTACCATTTCCTTCTCGCGAAGCTGCTTCTTCAGTTCATCCACTGACTTTGGCTCCTCCACTTGCTCCTCACTAAGTCTGTTGAGAGAATAAAGGGAACATGACACTATTATTGCCTCTCAAGGAAAATACATATGGACATCGCCTCAACGCCAGAAATAGGTACGCACCCGGATGAAGAGCCTTGTCGCGACCTGCCATCGTGACCAACGGTTGAACTCCCACCGTTCGACCTGGGCGAGTGGGAACCCGTGCTCACGTTACAACTCGAGTTGTTTTTACGACCTTCTCCAGTCGGCGGACTAAGTAGCGGTGAAGTCGGCATGGAACTTCCAAACATTCCCACTTTCAAGCCCCCATTCTGGCCTTGTGGCATGTACTGCTGCGACTGCAGGTGGCTGTTCTGATGGGGAATCATGCGGTGGGGCGGATGACTGCCTTGACTAGCTTGACCTAAATTGGTTGCATTATTCGAATTATGATGATGATGATGAGAACCACCATTTACATCACCACTTAATTGGCGTAATTGACCATCGTGATCAACTGGCATACCGTCAATGGTGTGCTCCGGACTCGAGTCATTTCGCGACTTGCTTTTCGATCGTGAGAATGCCTTCGTAAAAGAGCTCCTCAGCTGAAACGCAAAAAAAACCGATGCAAAAATGAGCACCTGAGCCGTCCAGCAGAAAAATGCTTTGACAATTTCAAAGAATCTCTCACCCATCCTTTTCCCTTGGAGTGCTTCTTTTTGGAACCAGGACTCTCCGGAGTGCTTAGATTGGCACTGTGTGTGGGTGTTCCAGACGGGGTCATCTGTACCTGGCCTGAAGGACTAGACGTGTGCGAATGGGAAGTTCCACTGCAGGCTGATGATATCGAGTTTATGCTGGACACAGAGTCCGCCGACAGCTGTCTTGCCATTGGGCTTTCTTCGTGACCTGTCATCTGTGCGACGGTTAGTCCAGCTTCCACGCTCTGTTTTCTCAACAGTTCTATCGTTTGTTTCAGCTCGGTCAACTCCGAGTCCTTCTGCTCTGCAGTCATCGTTAATGTCTGCAACCGTTGGGTCATATTTGACAGCGACTGCTCAAAGGCTGCAACCACGTGAGCCTGTCAAAAGAAAAAGACACAACCCTTAGCGATTCCCCTTTCACCTACTTTTTTCATCATTGTCATCAACTACTGCGAAATGACATGTTAATTCTAAATTAAATGACAAAGGATTATTGAATAGTTTAAGATCATAATAATGCAAGGATTTAAAGAAAAAGTCGAAAAAGCAGATCAGTGTGCATGATTTCATACTTTTAGAAATCTATTTGCATGACTTGCTCAGTTCTTCCGCAGGACAGAGCAGAAAGGAGAACAAAGCAAAATGATTGCGTTGCGTTGCATGACTCTAGGAAGCTCGGAAGAAAGGTAGCTGCTGGCCAATTATTCATGCTCTCAGCACAGCAACTACATCCTTGCCGGAATGTTGATTAGCCAAAGCAACAAGAATGCTATAGCTCCTCTAAATAATTGCCTTGTACAAGTTGCCATGACTGGGCAGTAAAGTCATAAAAATTTTGCACTAAGCGTCGCTACACAGCTAGTAACAAGATTAGCCGAGAACATTAGCCAGCGTACTAGTGGTGGTGCTGCACAAAAGTGTTTCTGTGAGAGCTCTTTCCTATGATCAATGCAGGCTAAATGCATTATTAGTATTTATGCTCATTAATTACGACGAACGAAGTACAAATATTTACTACACTTTAATGGAAAAGCCTACAGTTTGCAACTTACACAGCAGTTTGGCAAGTAATTGTAAATGCAGCTGTCGTTATTGTAGGAGTAATTTTAGCACCTGCACCCCTCCACTCTACAGCCACACATCGCACTTTTGAAACGCCTCATTATCATTCTTCGCACAACCATTTTTACCAGCACAAGAATACACATTAATGCAGGGGCAGAAGCGCGCACTTGTCTCGCAATTCATGATTTGATAACCATGAGGATGATAATGGAAATTGAGTGGCCAAAGTTGTTGCGCCGACTACTGACTTGAATAATACTGTGATAGTTATGTGTGTGTGTATGTATGGTGCTGTAAAAAGAATTCTTGCCCATGTGTCTCTTTCCTGTAACAAGGAAACTCTGACGAGTGGCAGCGCAGTAGTTGCACGACAGATTTCCTTCCACATTATTTGCCACCACCAATTCATCAGCCATCAGCATCAATTCATGAATAGATGCTGATTTCAAGAGCATGCATCAAGCTTTTAGCACGCTCATCTTCTTGGATAACATTATCCTCATCTTTACTCGTACTCTAATCTAACCTTCTTCCTTTTGCCACTCCACTGGTAGCGCCATTCTTTAATGCCATCTGCATGTACCCATTGCTAATTATCATCCACGGTTATCTCTGTCCGTGTGCAAAATCTCGACGAGTGGAGCAAGAACAAGTAGCCGAGCTAAAACCAGGTGCTCTATCTCACATCTCAAAATTATTAGCGAGCATCATTATCATTTGAACGCAGCATATTCAGCGGACTCAAAACTTTCAATCCTTTTCGATGTAGCCATTTACGCGTGCTGGTGGTGATGTGGCCTGGTCAGACGTTAATCACGCATACCCACATTTTCATCCTCCCAACCAATAGCAAAAATTCAAAAGCGAGACAGGGAAGCGAGCATTGTAAAAATAAAGTAGTGGTTGTGGTGGCAGTGTGCGTGCGGGATCATTATTTATTGCAAATTATGCTCTTGCCAAACAACAACAAGATGTACCATTATTGCCAGAAATCGTTACATGTCGTCGTAGAGCTTGAAATCTAATTGGAAGATGGACAGATACGACCACGTTTATGCACCTGCACGCAACTCATGTCTTTCGGATGCTACTGCCGGCATATGCATGCGAGGAAACTATGGATAAATGGCCAAGCTCAAAGCAGATTTGCATCAAACGAGTGCCAGGTGATGGAGAAAACTTGGGAAAATGTACCAAAAATATACTCATTTTGAAAAGAGTTTTCAAGTAAAAAATAATTCTTGTGTTTCAATCTAATGGAATCCGTGAACTTTGCTGCATCTATACTTGAAAAATCAGTTTTCCAAAGTATCTATTGACTGCATTTCTGCAGTTTCTGAGGGATTCTTCAAAAATTTATGAAACCTACTCAAATGAAATAGCAATTTATTAATTAATTAGCACAAGCAATTTACCAATCAAGCTGTGTCACACAAGTAGTAGTAGAGAAATGAATACGCAGATTCATAGAGTGAATGCACATCAGTGGCCCCTCAACGAACGACACCAGTCACTAGTCAGAACCACAGGTCGACGTTTGATTGTGTATCAGCATCAAACCCCATGTTCGCCGAACAGTATCTGTTGTTCACAAACGAGCGTTGCGTTGCTCGTCAGAAAAAATAATCTTTTCAAAAATTGTTAGCCAGTTATTTTCTCAAATCTCATTTCCCCGTAATAATGATAGTGCTGTTTAATATTATCATTCTTTAGAAAATGGGAAGACCACCCACATCACGCCCACAAAAACGCTTTTTCGCCATATATTTCGTCTGTCGCAGCGCAGCATAGAACAGGATCATGTTCCCTAATTCTTCCGCCACTAAATCACATTTTTTGTACCTGTTAGGCAGGGAAGCAGATGTAGTGCACAACTGCCTTTCTTACGATAACGATTAGCTTGATGATAGTACAAGAGCAATATACGAACAAGTTGTGTAATGCAAATGTTGCCGGAAACTGTAAATGCCTACCTATACCACCAACGTATTTTACATGTACAGACAAAAAAGTGCTTGTTGTAGTGTCAGGCCGCATGCTACCACAACCATAAATTATCATGTTCATCATATTCTGAACATATGAAAACCATCTACTTTTTCCTTGAGCAGCAACTTTCTGCACAAAAACATTCCAAAAATGCAATTATCTCGTCTACCACTAAATAAACGGTTGAGCAATAATAGCCCAGAGGCTAGGGTCATACCAAATGTGCTATATTTCACCTAATTTGTCCACTACCAATTCAATTTCAAATTAGAAAAGAAAAACTTAATTGACATTTCCTACGGTTGTTTGGTGCTGGGCGGGCAGCTTGTAAACCTGCCGATGCGATCCACAACAGCAAATATAACTAACAATGGAAAATCATTTTAATTTCAAAGCAACCAGCCAGCCACATGCTATTCTGTACAGGCCATCATCATTACATCTATTGTTCTGAGTCCGTACCTGCACCAATGACATTGACTAATTTTGCAAAAAAAGAGAATTAACACGAAAATTGAACTGTGAGAGAAATAGTAGAGAAAAAGAGACGACTCAAGTAGCATCTGCGGACTGTGAGTAATCTTGAATTTGACAATGAGACGCAGCCAGTCCACTGGACTGTGTGCTCTCTCTTGGATTTTCGACAATCTTCACGTTTTGAACGGAGGGAAGTCAAGTCTGTATAGATGTTTAGTGTCACGTCATAAAAGGTGCAATTCATTTGGTTTGCATAAGCACGTAATGAAAGATAGGAAAAGCTGTAGCTCATCCTCCGCAAGAGTAATTACACGGCGAGGAGCATGTCGCGTTAATACGAGACAATTAGTAATTAATTATCGTGTCACAATGCTGCTGCCTGAGGGATGACCTTTGCTAGCGACAGCGCGCAAGTGTGCTGCCTGCCACACTTTTATCAACTCTCTGATCCCTTTAGCGTACGATAATTTGCGCAAGTGCTAATCAAAGCCTACCTCAGCACAGCGCTTTCCTCCCATCCATTCCTCAAGGATTTTTATTAGCATTTTATCACTTTTGCATGATGATATCGTCAAACTCTTGGCATTTATCCTTCTGCTGCTGCCACAACAGCCAGCCATTAGAATTCATGGCACGCAAGTGCAGTAATAAAAAATACACGACCTGTCATGCTGTTTGATATTGATATTCAGATTAATTTACCATCCCTCTTTCGTCGTCGCTGCTGCTGCTTTGATTTCGTTGGTAAACATGCGGTGCACGCAAGTGACGATGTTGCTTATTTTCTTTGCTAGAAGATGATTTGCACATATTATTAGTTATGATAATGTGAAATCAGGATAAAGCAAAGAGCAGAGTGACGTGACGAGCAGCCTTGTCTCCCTACAGCCACACTGCTACTAGCACATGTGCGCGATTCATTATTATTATCCTCGTATTGGCATATTTCTACCTGCCTTTTTATTACCTCAATAAACAAATAATCAAGCTTGTAGCAAGAATAAAAAGTATTCCATAACTTGAGTTTCCCCACTTGTTGAAAATATATTGCTCACGTCACGATGTACAACTTGTAATTATGTATTCTTGTTGAAGATGACGAAGTGCTAAAAATAAATGAGCAGGCTGGCAAGCCCTTGTGCAATAGACGAGCAGAGAGTTGTCGAGGTTGCTCTAGTATAAACCGAGTAAAGTACTGGTAGCCGTTTGCTCTACTGCTTTTGTGAGCAATAAATGCCTTCGCACTTTTCGCAGCAACATGCAACTCATGAAGAAGACCAAGACGACGTGTTTCACAATTTATAAAGATGGCGAATGATGCCAGCCTCTAGCGAGCAGAATTGCACAACAATACAACAATGAAAAATGCGCACGTAAACAGTTCAACTCGAAAATTAGCTCAACTTTTGTTGTTGTGGCAGCATTTTTACTGCACCACAAGGGAGACTGCTACTCAGCTGAAAAAAACCCTGTCAGATGCACACCCTACAAAATTATCCGAGCTAGAAGCCTGTCGCTGGACATTCCTCCACCAGCAAGTCTTTGTGTTATTCGAAGCGCACCTTCCGTAGCATTTCTGCCGCGTCACACATACAAAACTCTTTCAAAAAACAAAAGGCTGTTTGCGCCAACAAAACAAGTAATCCGCTCATCGAGTCATTTCTTGTACCATTCATTTCTGTCTGTACTCCACGTGTGAGTCTAGTAACATCACAACAAAGCAGCATCTTCTTTCCGACATTCCAAAAGCAGCCACGAGTCGTCTTGAAAAGTGCGGAAATGAGGTGTGGTCAGAAAGTCAAAATAACTTGCTAACAGCATCGACCGGTTCCAAAATCATCATATTGGTATAATCCCGACTTTTACCTGATTACTTTCAAAGTGCATAGTTAGCTCAATGCATGCTCGTAGAAAATTCACTGTCCGTCCCCTCCTACTGTCCATCACTAGTATTGCTTTATTAACTACGACCAAGTCAGTCAGTACTATTGTTTTTGTAGTACATGTCTGTTCGTCCCTCCCGGAGAAGATCTTCAATTTCAAAGTTTCATTTTCCTCGAAAAATATTAACAGTAAATTTCATGGTACTTTACGACTGCTTCAAAACGAAACTTTACTGAAACTTGCATTGTGGAAACCACTACACCGTAAGTCAATGCGAAGAAGTTGATCTGACCCACAGACGAACAGTGTTCCAAGAAAACTAATAAAAACTCTGTTTTGCTGAGCTTTATTTTGTTGCAATTGGTTCCATCCTCACCTTTCAAACAGAACGCATCACTATGAAATACTAGGAAATATTTCTCCATTTCCTAGAGAAAAAAATGTGCAGTTTTACTACCGAGCCAACGATTACTGCACCAGACAAGTTGGGCATTTTTCAGAGTGATAAAAAAGACGCGTGTTTCTTCTAGATGGCTGGTGCGTGATGATGTAAAGGCAACAGTGCTCACGACAAATGAAGAGGATCAGGCTCGACAGAGTAATTTCGTTTCACACATTGCGCAACCACCATCATCCCCGTAAACCTAAACCTCTTTTGAATGCTTCCTCCACACACCTTTTCAAATTTCTATACAGGCTTCATTAGCATGGCGATTGGCGATGGAAAGAGATTGTGGTGGGCAACGAGTAGTACACTTCACGCGAGAGATGAATGATAAATAAATGCTCATCGTGTGTATGCAAGAGAGGATGAGTTAAAAAGAGTTTTCATTTCACCTAGTCGTGACCAGACTGCCTCGATGGGATTTGCTAGACTCGATTCTTTTGACATAAAATGCCAACAAAGAGTAGGAATATTTATTAAAAGTGCTAATTTATCATCCATTATTAGGTATAGCGAATAGTGATGGCTGCACCTCATCAAATCATAATTCAAGTCTGTCTGTGTCTGTCTGTGTGTGTGCTGCTCTGATATACAGCACGCATGACTTTAGTGCATTTTAGACTAATAAAAAGTATGTTCAGTCAGGATTTTAAATATTTCAGCAGTTTACGAGAAAGCAGTTGGTCAAAAACATTTTCTCGTCGTGCCTTCTGGATAATGGAGTTGAATTTTGACTTTATTTTCGCTCTACCTTTTTTATTAGTAATTCTACTATTTTATTTTCAGGGAAAAATGTTTATTTTCAGGACGAAACTGAAATCTTATCATCGTCATAGAATATACAGCTAACTCTTGATTAAGTCCACTATAAATTGTCGTCAAAGAGAAGCAAGTGGTGCACACGGCAACCCCTGTTTTCCTTGTTAGTGAATTTGCTCATTTAAAAAAGCAGCAAAGTTCTTATGAGGTTGGTTTTCGCCGAGTAACAATAAACAAATGAGGGTGATGAAGGCCCTACATTACATTACTCATAAAGTCCACATTGTCATCCCCACACTCTCTGCTGATGATTCACCATCAACTTTAAACAAAGAACCATTTATTTCGTGCGAAGAACAAACGAGGTCATCATCTCTTAGCAGCATTGTGGTGGTGTTTGAACTGAGAAGAGTTAACGAAACAGCAGCAGCAAGAAAGCAACAGTGAGCATAATTTGTTTTTCACCCTCCACCCGTGCATTGTACTACCATTTTCATAAAAAATATTTATTACAGCGACTAGTTTATTTGGCCGTGACGAAAACAAGTTGGTGGATGTGGAGAATAGTTTTGAGGGCAAACAAAACCAGAGCACGTTTGCAGCTCTAGAGCAGGCGAGTCAGCAGCATCATCTTGAAAAACATTTTTTAATTTGCTTCCTTCGTCTGACTGCTCATCCAGCGAGGATGCTTTAAAGTACGTGTTTCTGGAAGCAAACAAGTCAGTCGCTGGGTCGCTGCGCTTTTGCTGGCGAATCGAATGGTGATGAGGATGTTGAAATAAAACTATGCCACCAAAAAGTTTAGAACAAGCTTTGTTGTCGGGGTGCCTGCTGCTACATAACTTTTTCCTCACTTTTCCTTTTCATCAAGCTGCCTGCCTCCTCACAACATATATAGCTCTGCTCAAACACTTCCATTCCAAATGCTCAGCATCAAATGTGATCATCACTCCCCTCTCCAGCAGCAAAAACAACAGTGTTCAGGGCAAGACGCCAGATTTTATGACTTTCCAACTTCCCCATTCAACATTTTCTTGAGCGGAGCATACCAGGTCAGCCTAGACAAATAAATAGGCAGACCTGCGTACACACACCAGAACGGAGAGAGAGAGAGACTAGACTCGACTGACAATTTCATTTCACATTAGAGCATTCCCCCATTTCGCAGTGTAAAGTTGTACCTGGGCTTGTTTATTTCTCTCTCAGTATCTCAGTAGAACATTACGTATCGTTGGCAGACCCACAAATTATGGCAGTGTCAAGACAAAGAAAAAACAAAAAGCGACGATGATGATGACAAGTAGCGAACAGGCTGGGTAATTGTGGTGTTATTTTTTGCTCGCGTCATAAAATATACTAAACTGGTAGTGTGTTTGCATGTTGGAGTAAGCAGAGTTACGCTGAACCACTGCGAAGGTCTATCAGAAAAAGCATCAAGGGTGGATGCCAATAAATTTGGTGGCAAGCAACATCTTTCATTTTTTCATCTCCACTCGCTCGCTGGCTACTTGACCAAAAACGAAATCGTGCTGATTCTCACTCAACTGCATAGAATGAACTCAGGTAAAAAGCACAAATCATGTTGAAGGAACGCACATTACCACTTGCGTGCCATTTAACCTCTTGTTTTCGAAAATGATGCATGCACCTCTCTCCTTGTTCGTAGTAGCACTCTGGCTGCTGCTCTGATCCTCCTTTGGCTGTATCATTATTACCATTTATCATTGCAACGATCCAAGTCTGACTCCTGCAAATGCACTAAAAATTTGTTCGGGAGCAAGTTTAATTTTCATCCTGTGTTTCATCTCTTTTTTGGCAAATCCGCTTATAAAAATCCACAATTCTCTCCAAAGCTGCAATTTTCGGTGCAGTGATGAAGTATAGAAGCAATTGAGCTGGTGAATGAAGCAATACGAGAACTAGCGTTAGTAGCACTCTGACTGTGCGGTGCTGTTGTGGATGGAAAAAGCGAAAATGAGTGCAAGTACAAAGACTGAGCTCTTTGTCAAGGCTCAAGTCTCCGAGTTACATACAGTTGTGCATAATGATAATGATGAGAAGGAAGGATGCACAAGAAAGAAGAGCATTAAGAGCACAACAGGAGACTAATCCGACCAACATAAATTCGCAGCTTAGGTACATAAATGCCTACATGCATAGTTGCATGATGCTGTGGTGGCGAGCCAGCAACTAGCACAACCAACCGAAATACCAAAACCCAACCAACAACAATCCCACCATCGTCCACTGTAGACTTCGTGCTGTTGTATGCAGAGCTAGGATAATAATCAAATTATGTCGGAGGAGAAAGGCCCATTTGCGGTAGCCCACTTTAACAACATGCTATTCTCTCCAAAAATAGGGAATTTAACACCACGTGACTTAAATTGTGCTTGTTCCTCATCGTCTCTGGCGAGGAAACAAGTCAGGTTTTTCTAAACTGACTAGCATCATTAGCATAAATGAACTCTTATAGAAATGCAGTCACTCCCGGTCCTGCTCAATCCTGCCATGTCAAAGTGAATGAATGCTGAATGTGTGTGTGCGCAGAGTGTATTGAAACCGCAGCAGAAAACCATGCTCATCATCACCAACTCTGATCGATCACTCTGATCCTTCTCAGTGATCAACAAAATGACTCTCACCGCAACTTCATAGTCACGATTTAAAAATTTTTTTGTTCGTCTCCAATTTTCCAGTCTGTTCGTCCACACAATAAAGCTCTAATAGATTGTACGTATTTCTGAAATAAGTGGTAATTTTTCAAAGTGCATTCAGTTGGGCAGAGAAGAAGACGCATGTACATATGCTCCTCATTGAGAATAGACCAATAATCACTATTGTCGCCGTCATTAAGCACCTCTTTGCCCAACAATACTGCTCATCATCATAATGAAAAAATAACTGTTACTATTGCCAACTTGGTCATCGTCACTCAGAGAGCTCACGCACAGGCGAGTGTAACCAACTCGCACGTCAATTGTCCCCTTCTATTTTGAGCAGAGCATTGAGGCATTTAAGTTGAGCAGCATTTATTTAGACGGCATGCAGGCAGTGCACACCAAACTTGCCCATGTCTTCGAAAGGAAACCAGGAGACAGGAATATTAACGGGTTAGGGGCAACCCAGAATCATAAATTTGTTTCGCTTGTTTCCATCCCTTGCAACGTTGCAACTCAATAGGTAATGGTAGGTACGAGTGCAGTGACACTACATCACACACACAACTTGCTTCAGTTTCCTTCCTTCAGCAGTAACAACATTAAAGCACGTAGCAACAACAATATG
>JAHZMT010004737.1:0-10276 GCA_027743785.1 Sinhomidia bicolor | reverse complement strand
CGGTGGGGAAATAATGCTGTGCTGTAACTTCAGTGCCGTATCTTCTTATGTTATCAGTGGAGTTGCCGGTTCACTGTGCTGCTCAGTGGTGTACTTGCACACCATTCTTTTTTAAATACAACATTTTACACAATACAAATCCTTAATAATAACAAAAATGTTATTTTTAAATTCGTTTATTGTCAAATTACTAAAGTCAACAAATACGACGCAACTTTCGACATAATAAATGGCGCAGTCAATGTACTAACAAAGTATAATAATAACTCTAACCAAAAAAGTTATTCTAAATTAGCTAAAAACATAAATCTATTGAACTTATTTCTATTAATCTGAACAATATCTGAAATTTAACTACAACGACAGTACAACCATTCAAGTATTATTCTCCATTTTAAATTCATGCTAACAAACTTGTACACAAAAAACATTTTTACGCCGTTTCACTACGCACACAAATACTTTTTAAAAACACTTTAATTTGTCATTAATTTTTAAATCTACTTCCAAATGCCCAATAATAATAATAAAAGGAAGATCCTGACTATCAAACATACACACTAATTCGAAGCTAACAAACAAGTGGTCAACAAATAAAAATCAAACAAAAAAATTCATTAATTGAATCAAACATTTTGAAGAAAAGATCCGAAACAATGGTCAACAATCGGTGACATTTTATGTGCACTCGGGATGCAGTCCAAAATGCAATTGGTGACTGCTCTCGCCTTTCTACATATATCATCCCTTTCGTGATTCTGCAAGTTTTTTATCAATTCCAAACCTCCGCAATCTATCAATTCAACTGCGACCCTTTCACCAACATCATAGTTTACGGCACTCTAGAAAATGTAAATAAAATCACACACACAATCAAAAAAGTGAACTAAGCAGGCATAATAGTCCATAACGAGCACAGTTTGAAGAGTTTAAAAAAATTACCATCAAAGTATCATAAATGGTGTGAAGAGTTAGAACTAAATCCATATCCTTGCATGTAAGCATGTTACACATTGCTCGAAGGGCTTTGAAAAGAGGGCGGATGGAATTGGTGTCTTCAGCTTCTGCAGCAATACATCCTAAGGCGTAAATTGCTTGTTTTCGAGCATCCAGGCTTCCCTAAATTCCAAATAATTACAAATCGAGCATTTTAATTTTCTTTGTTAATTTTACCACTACTCATTTATGACTTGTTGTGAGAAATATTAGTAATATTTACAGTGTTAATTACATCCACCAACAACGGCACAAATCCAGCGCCAACAAGCGTCATCGTTTGACCATTACTTGCGATATTTCGCACAGTCCTCGCAGCACGACAAACAATGTCCCTATTTGCAGATTTCAAAAGACTGGCCAAACGAGGAAGCAACCCGGCGTCTATAAAGTGCTGAGTCTAGTCAAAAGCAATAAAAAAAATAAACCAGTTATTTCCAATTATACTGTAGAATTTCATTCTGATAAAATGTTCTATTTAAGTATTTACTAAAATGTTTAAGCTAAATGTTTATACCTGAGCTTTGGAACTATTGACAAAATATGCCAAGGCTTGTAAGTATTGCTCAATTTTATTGACGTCTCCGCTATCCAATTGATGCATCAATTTTGGAGCAACGTCAGATTCAATCAGTAGATCGACAGCGTACTTGAGGTTCTTCTTGGATGAATGGCACAGATGAATTAGAGCCCTACATGCTTCAGCTGTAAATGCGCAACAACAACAGCAAACGTGAATGTAGTTGGCATTTATTATGTTCTGTTTTACTGTTTGTATACTATTGTATTATTTACGTACCATTAGCCTCATCATCAGTAAATCGCATTATTGTAATAAAATCCGTGGTGGAGTTTCTGATCACCTTTTTTGACAGCAGCTTCCATAAAATTTAAAATTTAAGTTTATTTCGTTGACTCAAACATGTTGATGTTTTGTCTAATGAACTTACTTTTAATTCCTTCACCGTCGAGTTTTCAGACTTGTTTTGGCTGTTTGGTGACATTTTGCAGATTTTTCTCTCAGTCCAACGCAGTGGAAGTACCCGCTGATTTTAATTGTTACTTCTTTTGAAATCCTAATTTATAACAATCGAATAAAACTTTACTGCTGAGTAGCTAATCAACCTTTGCAATCACGACGATGCCCGACAAAGCAAATTCGAAAAAATGATGTATGATTTAAATGAAATAACAAATAAGTTTGTAGTAATGCAACTCGGCTAATAATAATGTTACACGACCACGACCACAAGGAATCTTTGAATCAGGGAGTATTTTGAACTTTGTAACAATTCACTCAAAAAGAAAAGAAACCATATTTTTTGTCAAGCGTAACGCATGATCAAAATATTATTGGGATACGTGAGGTCATTAGCAGTTACTAAACTAGGTAGTATGATGAGGACTTATAATGGTTAACCATTTAAAGGCAATGATAAAGGTAGCAATTGCAGTAAATTTAAAGGGACGAAATAATTAAGTTTGAGTTTTTTTATTAATAGGCTTTACAAAAGACTTTACGGAACATTGAGTACTTTACAGAAACGATGTGTTTGAATAATATAGTACCTTAGTAAAATGGGCTGTAAAAGATTGGGTACAGTGCAGTGTACAATTATTAATATATTTGATCACATGTAAATATCAGAACTAGCAAAGTTCTCTTGTATCTCTAGATTAGCTAAAACATACAGTAAAGCATTTAGGCAATTATTGCTAGTTCTGTACTAACCAGGGAAGGTTGTCATCTGTAGTCGACGTGTAGACACATGAGACCTAGCGTCTAATTAATTTTTTCTGCTGATTCTGAATCCCTATTCATTATTCTGCGGAAATCATATTTGACGATTTTACAGACATTTTTTGAATCACCCTGTACCGATACAAAGTTATAGTAGCTATTATGGGATGACGTCTGAGTTGCATTTTAAAGCTCAGAATAACTTTCAGTTTTAATAGTCATGAAAATCAACAATTTTCAACTTGGCAAAGTTGTTAAATGTAGCATCATTCAAAAAGTTTTCGTAAAAGATTAGGTCGTGTTCAGTCTAACTGCAATCCAAATTATTAAAATCAATTTTGGCTCAACTGTTGATATTTTTATTGTCAGGACCAATTTGAAATATTGCAATTTACTGTCTTCAATACAATCAGATATCTTTGTATTGAAGTAATTTTGCTTATGGATTTCTTAATTCGTTTACCAGTCGTCTAAATAAATACTTTGTCAATATACAAAGTTCAAGCAAAATACTAATCGTTAAGAACCGTGATTCAGAAAATTCAGCTCTATATTTTGTATCAAAATTAAAGCTGTTAATGTTATTTACTCTGAGCTATAAAAATGAAACTTAAAACGTCATCCTATAATAGCTACTATCACTTTAATATCGATACAGGATTACTCAAAAAATGTCTGTAAAATCGTCAAATATGATTTCCGCACAATAATATATAGCGATTCAGAATCAGCAGAAAAACTGAACTAGACGTCATATCTTACATGTCTGCACGCCGACTACAGATGACAACCTTCCCTGGTAAGCCATTAAATGCATTTAGTCGCGTTTCAGTTAACACTGTAAATCATTTTGTTGACACTAATGGGATATTGGAATAGAAAATGCTCCATTTTAGTCCACCTCAAGTGAAGTTTTTATTACTAAATAAGTAGAGTAAGCAAATACTACATTTTTTGAAATAAAAAGTGGTGCAGTAATTATTACACTACGTATATTACTAACTACATGCTATTACTAAATATGTATTCGATGCTCTACAAAAGTTAGTGAAATATAACAAGTATCAAGAAGAAAAAATTCGATAAACTCAACATATTCGGACTAGTGCTTTTTATTTCACATCAAAACTCCCAACTTATCTTACTACAACCTAACCTTATTATAGCCTAACGTTATTGTAAATTATTACCTGTTTATACCAATTCACGCAATATGCAACCAACAAACGGTTGGCATGGAAATAACGGTTGCGGTGCGGACGTCATCAGTCAATGTCAAAATTTTTTATTTCATATTTTTTATTGATAGCTCAAACCGTTTTCTCACAAATTTTGCTCGCAGGGTTCTACGCACAACCTTATTTAAAAATGTTTTGCTGAGTTTATTTGTTATGTGGTTCTTTGAAGGTCAACGTAATGAACATTAGAACACAGAACTTTGGACACAAGTGGGATTTCTAGTCTTTTTTGTGAAGCTCTACGGGAATGATTTAGAAATGGTTACTTTTAGTCTACCTGTAACACATCTATATGAAATAACTTATAAATGTACTGACTTATAAATTGGAAATTGCAACCTATCAAAAAATCTAATCCTACGTATAACCAACCGAAAACCTAATGCAAAGTTACAAATTCTCAACAAAAAATCAGCAAAAGTCAGTAAGTAATGTAATAATAATTAAAACCAAAATCCATTAAACTTATTTCTACTAATCCGAACTACATTCGAAATTTAACTGAAACGACAGTACAGTACAACCATTTAAGTATTAATCTCTATTTAAAATTCATGCTAACAAACTTGTACACAAAAACAGTTTTACGCCCTCTTCACTACGCATACAAATGCTTTCTAAAAAAACACTTAAATTTGTCACTAATTTTTTAACCAACTATTAAATTCCACAAATTCGTACTTCGAAATGCCCTATAATAATAAAACGAAAATCCCGACTTTTAAACATACACACTAATTCGATACTAACAAAAAAGGGTTACCAAATAAAAAACGTACTAAATACAATAAATTCATTAATTGAATCAACCATTTTGAAGAAAAGATCCGAAACAATGGTCAACAATTGGTGACATATTATGTGCACGCGGAAGGCAGTCCAAAATGCATTTGGTGACTGCTCTCGCCTTTCTACATATATCATCCCTGTCGTGATTCTGCAAGTTTTTTATCAATTCGAAACCTCCGCAATCTATCAAGGAAAGTGCGACCTCTTCACGAAACTTATACTTTGCGACACTCTAGAAAATAAGTATAAATACAATCACAAACGCAATAAAAAATGTGAACCACGCATACATAATAGTCTATAACGTGTACAGTTTGAGAGCTTCTTTTAAAAATTACCATCAAAATATCATAAATGGTGTGAAGAGTTGCAATTAAATCCGTATCATTGCATGTGAGCAGGCTGCTCATTGCTTGAATGGCTTCGGCTCTGAAAAGAGCAATGATGGGTTCTGGGTCTTCAGCTTCTGAAGCAATGCATCCCAAGGCGTGCACTGCGTGGTTTCGAGCATCCACACTTCCCTAAATTGGAAATAAAGATAAGCGGCGCATTGTAATTTCCTTGTTGTTATTTTTAATACTTATTTATGATTTGTTGTGAGAGATCTGTATAATATTTACAGTGTTAACTACATCCACCAACAACGGCACAAATCCAGCACGAACAAGCGTCAACGTTTGGCCATTAGTTGGAGTTGCGATATTTCGCACAGTCCACGCAGCACGACAAACAATGTCCCTATTTGCAGATTTCAAAAGATTGGCCAAACGGGGAAGCAGCCCAGCGTCAACAAAGTGCTGAGTCTACTCAAAGCAATAAAAAAATAAACCAGTTTTTTGTAATTATACTGTAGAATTTCATTCTGATAAAATGTTCTATTTAAGTATTTACCAAAATAATTTATGTAAATGTTTATACCCGAGATTTCGAACTATTTACGAAATATACCATGGCTTCTAGGCATGGTTCAATCATATTGGCGTCTCCGGAATCCAAGTCCTGCAGCAGTGTTGGAACATCGCCAGATTCAATGAGTTGATCGACGGCATACATGAGATTTTCCTTGGACGACTGGCACAGATGAATTAGAGCCCTACATGATTCAGCTGTAAATGGGCAATAGCAACAGCAGACGTGAATGTAGTTAGCATTTATTATATTCTGTTTTACTATTTCTATTGAAATGCAAATGCAGCTGCGTACCATGTGGCTCTTTGCCATATAATCGCATTATTTTGACAAGCGCCGAAGTGCAGTTTCTGATCGCATTTTCTGAGAGCAGTTTCCCGTGAGAGTCGAACAAGTTGGCTAGGTTCCAAGCTACGCCTACTAGCAAGTCCACCTAGTAAAATTGAAAGATTGTTCAAAGTTAGTTTTGGTTTCCTTTGCTCAAATTCAGAACAATTAGATATTGCGCCAAAGTGATATTGTGGGCCAATTTCGTTTAGTTTTAATTACCGAATTTGAGGGGCAAAGTAGTGTGGCTAGAGACAGGGCAATTTTGTTGCACCTTTCGGGGCTTATTGGACTTGGGGCATATATCTGAAAAATAATTAGTTATTGCCATGCTTAGCATGCTTAAAAACTGAAAGAAACTGATGACTGTTACTGCTCTGCTCAAAATCGTGTTGCAGGACTTACCGCCATATGTCCAAGACGCTGTGCAGCAGCGTCAACAGTGGCCATAGTTGTAGTATCGCTGCAGCAGTTACTTTGATGCTGCACAAAATAAATTGGAAAGTGAACACAAATTCAGATTTGAATGAAATGAAGTCCGTTATATTCTTGTAACACGGCTAATAACGTTTAATAAACACGAGCACGGATTGAACTGCTGTGCAAAGGTCGACTGCACTGTAGTGACTGAGAGGAAACTCCAAAGAGCCTTTAAGTTAAAAGTAAGACGAAGTATTGGGTTGAGAAAATGCATTTGTGAATTCTAAGAAAAAGGAGCAGAAGCTCTCTGCTGACAGAGCTGAGTATCAGTTCAAAGGAGGAAGGAAACAGCGAGATTTTTGAGACAAACAAAAGAAAAGTTATTTTTGGATACGTGAAGGCAATACAGCAGTCAGCAGTGATAAAATTAGCTTCCCTGATGAGGACTTACGGCTAACAATGACAATAGCAAATTCTGAGTAACAGTACATGAAAGGGTCGAAAAAAAGGGTGTGCTTGGTAGGACACTCTTCTCTTTGCATAAAGTAACCTCTTTCATTCAGCTGCACTTCCCTTTAAAACGGTGAATTTTAATGGAAAATTACAAGAATCTCGAGATCACCAAATAATTTCGCTTGTAATTTAAATTCACGTGAATTTTGTTATTTCCAAATTACCTAAGTCAACAGGAAATACTAAAAAGTGAGAATATTAATTTGTGGAGTAAATTGTGGAGCAGTAAATATTCTACGAATACCTAATTAACTGTGAGGCTATTCTAAATTTGCATTTTTTATTCGGAGAAGGGCAGTAAATAAAGTAATAATCGTAATAAACTAAATACATTGAACATGTGTATGTGAAAACTTTTTGACAAGACATTCGTTCCAAACGAACAATTAATCTAGATAACATTATCAAAAGCGAAAACATATACATGTGAAGCATGTTTTATGGCCATTTTCCGAATAGAAGAGTAATTCAGTAAATTGTAAATAAATGTAAATAAAGTTTTATCTGCCACTAAAGGTTTGATTTTGTAAACATGTTTCCTACTAAATGTGTAACTTATTTTTTACCACAAACATGCAAATATTTTAGAGACATTATCTCGATAATTGCTGGTTAGATGAAATGACAACTTTTTAAACGAGCATAAATGTTTTATATATTTTTATGTTATAGAAAAACAGTTTTATTTTGTATTTTAGCAAAACTTTAACTGATGAATAAATGTGGTAAATTACACACTGCTCGCGAAAAAATATATTGATAACAGGATATGATGTTGAGCAATTTATTGTCTAAATATTTTAAACTTCCACGTAGATACTTACCGGCGTGGTTTTTGTTTTTTTTAACCTTAACTGCTAGCCCGATAATATTCGGTCAAAGCTCATAGTTGCCAGAACGTCCGATAAATATTAAAATGTTCAAGTTGATCTATTTTTATGAATTTCAAGGGAATTCCGACCATTTGACCAAAACCATATATTTTTGGCACTCTAGAAAATTAGAATAAAATCACACACCATCACCAATGGGAACAAAGCAAGCATACTAGTTTTTAACGTGTAGAGTTTGAGCTTTTTTTAAAAAAAATAAAGAATTACAGTCATAGTATCATAAATGGTATCAAGCAAAGTTACAAGTGCATCTGTATCATCGCATATGAGCATGTTGCGCATTGCTGGAATAATGGCTTGGGCCCCGCAATGAGTGTTGATGGGACCAAAGTCCTCAGCTGCTGCAGCAATGAACCCTAAAGCTTACAATGCCTGTTTTCGAGCATCCAGGCTCCCCTAAATTGGAAATATTTAAAAGACGAGCATTTTAATTTGATATATTTGAAGTTGACCACCAACCACGGCACAAATCCATCACGAACAAGCGTAATCGTTTGATCATTAGTTGGAATTTTCTTGCATGACCTAGACATGGACTATGGACTGCTTTGACAACAACAATCATTTTCATCATCACCACTGCCCTATTTTACCGTTGTTCGCGTGAATGTATAGGTATGTACGTAAATACTGTATGCCATAAACTTGAAGGAGAACAATTTTGCCTTAGTTTTGTGACGATAATGGTAAGGTATGGTACATCATTTTGAATGGTGACAGGATGGCGTGGTAAATGTACTTATTCACAAAATACATGAGACCCAACTGTTGCTGCTAAACTAATGCTTTTATGATGAACAGTCAGTTTATTTTATGAGTGCATTTGCCTTTACCTAGTCCTTCAAAATGAAATACGAAGAACTGTTGGGTAAATGGAAATGTTAAAGCATAGCCGCACCACAGTTGAAAAATTGGGGGGTACATACAATTTTTGTATGTGTATGTTTTTCTTGCACTGTAAAATTTTAGTGTATTTTGTAAAATCATAAATCGTTATTTTAAAGATTTTTAGCAATTGGGCCTAATTAATAAAAATAAAAATATTTGAATCAAAGTGCATGTATCCCATTATTTGGGAAAAATCAAGAAATTGGCGAGCGCAGCGAGCGGAACATATTAGTTTTTTAAAAGTTTTTAAAAAAGAAAATGTTTAGGATTTGAATTAAAATGATACATTTTTGCAAGTTTTTAGCAATGTAGTTAGTTATTACCCGTAGTAACTATAGCATCTTCTCTTTTCTGAAAACAAACAAGTTGTTTTTATATACAAGTAAAAGTGCAAGAGTTCTCAGTTAAATAGAGGGGAATGCAGTTGTCATGGCTTTTATTAATTGCGAGCGAAGCGCGCGAGAAGTTTTAACCATTAAATGAAAATAAATCCGCAAACAAAGACATTTTCCTGTAGTTTTAAAGAAAGCGGGAGATTTTGATAATTTGCAGGCTGTAATTTAGAGGGTTCATAAAAGATTTGGGAGGTACAGCTGAAATGTATGAGCCGGACAGAAAACCTCCCTGCCCCCCCTGTGGTTGCGGCCATGTGTTAAAGGTTTGATTTTCAGGTGTTACGGTATCCATAAGCTGTGCATCCTTTCAATAGCTTATTTAAGCTGACATATTTGTGTCAAGTACTGTTGCTTCTTTGTTTGCGTTTGCTGTGAAAAGAAGAAAAGGATTTCTTTCTGAGAAGAATTTATTTGACAGGTTAAATCTCCATCTACCTACCAAACTACTTTTCAAATCAACCATAAAAGCACCCTACAACATTATCCACTATCGGGTGCTTATTCTCCACTGAACATTGCTAGGGTGATCAATGTATTTTCAATACCAGCCAGTTGTGTTCAGAAAACACATTCTACAGGAGATGCCCAAAATAAAATTCTAGGAAATGTTCGTTTTTTATTTATTTATTACCAATATAATTTAGTCAACCAACACGACACAACTTTCGACATACACATAAAGGCAGTAAAATGCACTAACAACGTGCAACTCTAACCGAAAAACGCTATTCTAATTTTGCTACAAATTCTCAACAAACGTCAGTAAATAAAATAATAATTAAAATCGTGTAAATTACGTGTAAATCGATTGAACTTATTTCTAGTTCTTAACTATATCCGAAATTTTAAACTCAACTCAACGTATTACCTATATATTTTAACGTCAGGTTAACAGACTTGTACCAAAAAATATTTTACGTCATTTGTACTACGCATACTAAAACATTAAAATTTGTCACTAAACTTTAAAACAACTTTAAAATTTCGCACGTTCGTAATTTCAAATACCCAATAATAAAATGAAGCTATTAGCATTCAAAATATCACACTACTTAAATTGCAGCTAACAATTCAACAACCAAAATGTTGTCCTAGTTATTTTCAGTATCGGTGACCTTTGCACTCAAATTGCAAATCGGGGGAAAAAAGTACCCATGATTCTTTTTG
>JAHZMT010004736.1:0-10322 GCA_027743785.1 Sinhomidia bicolor | reverse complement strand
TGGTAATCGCCGTCAAATCTGCCTTCATACCATGACCACATTTGTGCAAGTAGTAAGGCTGTAACTTTTTGACTTGACTTTTATTTGCATTAACTATAAGTGATGAATTCTGCCTTGTCATAGAGTCCTTGTAAAGGACTTCTATCCCCGATTTCACTTCAGAGTCATCAGTGATTCCTTTGACCCAAATGGCATCTTTATCGTTCTTTTGCAAGCAAAAATATCGAAATATATTAAATCATGTAAGGGTGAAGGTAAAACTACAAACCAAACTAAATGCTTACAAAGCTGTGAGAAATGCTAATAATGTATGCAGGGGCATAAGATAGCGGTCTGGAAACACCAAACGTGAGGCAGTCGTAACTGTGCTGGAAATAAAACCGAATGGAATATTAAAGGAGAGAACATTGTATTCAGTTTGGTCTAAGAAAAAAAAGAGAAAGTGGCACCAACCTTTTTACACTTTTGATTTGACAGGGGCAATGCAATCAAACATTCTTCAAGCACCTTCATCACGACAACTACGGAAAATGGATTGGCGCCAACATCGTTTGTTTTAGCTGTACGAGCGCTCACAGAACCGAGACGTGGTTTCCCAGAAGCATTTTGCGAGTTACCACCACCACCAGATCCTTCTGCGGGCGTAGTTTGAGGTTCCGAAAACTTTATTGCTTCTATCGCGTTCCAAAGACAATTTGTAAATCTGATGTTCTACCCCCACATAAACCAATCAATATGTGACATGCTAGGAAAGGCATTTATTTGTGCTTAAAGATTCAAATTTATTTCTTAAATACTTGATAGTTTTCAGATTTGTCACTCAGCAGTTTGTTCAAGTACAAAACAGGGTTGTTATCCACATTGCCATCACAAACAAGGAACAGGAAACAAGGATGAGATCTTTCAGGAAGACCCGGGACACTTTCGGGGAATGGAAAGAGAGGATCTGGTGGCCTGTAATCGGGATCCGTGTACGTTGCCACAAACTTGTATTGTGAAAAGGGTGGAATCATCGGCTGACTCGACATTGTTGGAGGGTCACTGGGTGGACTGTCAGGAGGGGGTGGAATGAATGGTGGCTCATTGCACTGAGAAAAATATGTGTTGTATGCCTTTTCCATTCCCAACTCTGCCCCTCTGTCACGTATCACTGTTATTGTTTCCACTTTTAGAATTGTGTCTTCTGGCCATCTAACAATGTAAAGATAACCGATACAAAGTGTTTTGAATATTCATTACATGACGGGAAATCAGTTGAATTTATACGGTTTAGAGCATGACAGTCCGCTAATTAGCTGGTGGATTGTTGCGCGAATATTGTCCGCATCTTTAGAAGTTGCCAAGTCCAAAACGGAATGTGCAATATATCCTTGAATACTACCGTACGACTGAAACTCTATCCATTTTAGCCATTCTTCTATCTAAGGAATTTACAATATCTATAAAAATCACGCTTAGAAATATTATATTGCTCCTGTTAAAATCTGACCTCTTGCTCCCACCGATTGATATGTATAACTGTTTCAAACCGCTCGATGGTGACAACTGCCCACATTCGCAAATCCGAAATTCTCTTATGAATCTGTGTGTCATATAAAATCATCATGACCATGAGAACTGGTGAAGATAGAAATCGGTGTGATTGATACACTGTTAAAAACCTTTTATGAAATAAACCTTTTGCATTTCTTCTTTCACTTGTGTCTTGTTCCTAGCAAAAGATGGGGTATTGGACAACTGGTAGTCTGTCTATAAGCAAATATAATTTTTGAAAACTGTACATCCAAACAAAGACACCAGTACAAATGCAAATGAAAGTTGCCTGTTTACTTGTGCTACAAAAGTCAATAGATTCATTATTCGTTCCCCAATTGTTTCCAACTGCTTGTAAACAGATGCTATTGTGGAATTCCTGAGCGCAACGTGATTTGACTTTGCAGAAACAGAATTACTGTAGTAATAAAGGCACCTGTCTTTTATGTATTCCTGTATTATGCAAAATGTCAAAGTATTTTCAGTTTGAACATGCCAAAAATCTCTTAATACTACTTATACTTCTAGACAATATAATCAGGTGGCATTTTGTACCTGCGTTATCTTAATTTCCTCCTCTGTAATTTTCTTCCCATTAAGAACAAAAATATTTTTTATAGCGCTAACGATCATTGGTCTGCTGTCACATAGGCAAGCAACAGGGCATTTACCATACATTGCGTCTATTAAAATGAACTCTTTCAACTTGACACAAGCATTCACATCCTTAATATCTTGAATCGTACAAAGTGGATTTCCAGCTACATTTAAACTTTCTAATGATATGCATTTGAAAAGGGATTCTGCCGATAGACAAGAGATTTCATTGTTTGCCACGTTCAGTTCTTGTAAAGAAGGTAGGCCATGATTTAAAAACTATTTGAAACAAAAGAAAATTGATATTTCTATAAACATATCCACCAGAAATTGTTCAAACCTCATTTTTTTAAAAATGGAATAACAGAATTAAATTGTCTGAATAAACCAAGAAATGATTCTCCAATTACGACAATAAAGAGTTTTAAGCTTACACTCAAAGACGTCAATCGGTTTCCCGACAGCCAAAGAATTTTCAGATTGTCTAAATAAAGTGGGTCAACTTTTTCGAGTGAACAGCCAAACGCATATAACCTTTGTAGATGCTGTAGACCTTGTAAATCGTTCTTTCGTAATTCCTGTGACAAGTTTACAGATATTCGATAATCATATTGCAGTGCAGTGATTATAATACCTTACACACTTTAATCTAAACTCACCCTAATAGTGCAATTTGTAACCCACGCTTCCAATAATCTTTTAAAATTATTTATCCCATGAAAGCTTTCCAGCGGGTGTCCAATTAGACACAACTTCTTCACCAAAAGTGGGTTCACGGTTGCAAATTTACTGGCCATCCTCTCTTGGCTAGTTTCCTGAAAGCCTACTCTAGGTCTACTGCTTTCTCTCTTGGAACTGGTAACGGTGCTAGTTGTGCTATTAAAAGCGCTTTCATTGTTATTGATACTGTCAAGATTTAAAGCTGGATCCTCATCAGATAAAACTTGGTAAAAGTTACCAAAGTTTGTAAAGTCCCCAAAGAAAATTTCTATACTTCTTCCAGCCCCACTCAACGATGTTGCTGACACTGATCGGTGATTTGCTTTAGACTTTTCTACTTTTGCTTTACTAGCGTCGTCTTCCCCTTCTTCTTCTGTTTCAATTTCCTCCTCATTTTCCGCTACCTGTTTACTGTTATCTGATGATGCTGTGGAAGCTACCTCTGACACTGTTGACGTTCTGGAATTTGACTTTTTAGTCGTTTCATTGACTTCCTCACATTTAGCATTTTCATGCTTGTCTTCACCAATTTCCGAGTCGGATGCTGTTGTATTCCCTTCAATATTTTCACTTTCTTCTTCCTTTTCCTCTTCCTCCGTATCATTTTTATTTCTACTCTCAAGGTCTTCATCAGCGGAAGGGGGAACCTCTGTTTCCTCACTGGATGTTTCGTCCCGAGGTACTTTATGTTTAGCCGGTTTGCGAAATCGTAATCGAGGAGTATGGACTTGACTTTTACTCTCTTTTTGCTCTCCAGTGTCATTGTTATTTATGTCCTTCTCTGTTGTCTTTCCATTGTTTCCTTGCTCAGGGGCAAATATATGACGCAACATTGTGGATAATTATGTTTAATAAAAAGATTGAGTAATGCAGGGTGGTTTTCTTCCATAAAAAGTACGAGGATTTAACTATTGTGAAGGAATGTTTAATGTTATCACTAAAATCTACTTCGTCAAGGCAGGATGAGTACTAATACATACATAAAAATCAAATAATGTCATGTCACACCAAGATCGTCAACAAACACAGGACATAATAATTGTGGTGGTTGTTGTATCTTAGAACCATTTTATTAAAAATAAATATACAGTATTTTGTAAGCCTTGGTGAGGTACACGTTAGGTACATCACCTTGTGAAAATTATGATGCAATTAATAATTTTATTGTAGCGAGAAAAGAAATGGAGTTTATTTGACTGACATAATTTTAAATGCTACGAAAGCGTGAAAGTTACGATGGTATTGGTCTGTATCGTCTTATTATAACGAATAATTGAACAATGAATAATTCAATTCAGCGTCATGAAAGGACTGACTACGACTTGAGAGCAATAATAATTCCAAGCAAATAAAAACTTTTGGGCAATGGCAATAACAATAAAAGTATTTTGATGTCTTTATTAGATCATATCACAATTAATTCTAATTTTAATGCGTGTTTACAGCAAATCAATAATAAAATTGCAAATAAATATACCTTATTTAGTTAATTATCGAATGAAGGGAAAAACCGAAAAACATTAGTGAAAAAATGTGTCTTCGTTTCATTTTATTTATTTACAATGAAACAAATATTCTTAAATTCAGATTTAAACTTTAAATTGTGATGGTAAACTACTTTCTCGGTAAGACACACAAAAGCTATATAAAGCACAAAAGCGAAATTATTAACCAGCTAATCGTTTTGGGTAAGCCCTTTTGCTTCTGGCTTTTTGATTTCCTGTATAAAAAGGAACAAAACTAATTTTGCTTGGATGTTTTAAAAATGCAGTGAGTAAAATTATTATGTTATCATTAACTTACAGCACGAAGTTCGGACTGCGTTTGTCGCTCGAGTTGCCGAACGTACAAAATGTTATAATAATATATTTATAAAAATTACGCTAGCTACTTAGTAGTGGACAGAAGCAAATAACCTTTGAAATCAAATAGGTAACTGGAATAATACCTTGAACTTCACTGTAACAAGTTTGTAACATGTCATGCAAGGTCGAGACTGAATTAAAAATAAAATTTAAAATTTCAATTATTAAAATTAAAACAATCAAATAAAGGAAAAAGAATGCAATTAGTCACATTTCCCTAACGCTGTTCATCCAGCCAGCTTTCAATGGTCCGCGCCCTGTCTTTTTCGATTTAAATTTGGCTGGATCTTCTTCCAATTTGTAATCACCTGAAGCTATTTCAGCAGCTATGTCAATTAGTATGACCTCCCTTTGCTGGAGAAGATCTGGAGGAAGTTGATGCGCATTGTCTTGGTCTCCATTTCCAGGTAAATGAAGGGATTCAATTCTAATTTCAAAATCATCCCCCATGTACTCATTCTAAAAATTGAACAAGATTGTTATTGGAATTTTTATCCAAAAATATTTCCAATTTTTAATGAGTCAATAAAATCTCACTTTAATAATTGTTCTGCAGTACGGATAGGCATTCCACGCTTCTTCAATTCCCATCAAAGCAGATTGTGGTAACAACGTTCGTACGATTCCATTAACTTTTCTGACAAATAAAATCATTTTTTGAAGTGAATTTTGGTTCAATTATGTGTGGATATTGTTCATAATATTTCAGTAATGCAAATACATTACTTTTTCCCTATGTAAATCTTTTTCGTGTACTGTCCTTGCGAATATTGGCCATTAAAAAGAGGAGTGTTAGCAAAAGGTTCGTTTTTAAGTACTTCAACCCCATCGCCACCCCCAGTTTCATTTTTGCTCAATTGAGCGACAGTATAAAGCTGGCCTATTTGATACTTAAATATAATATAACCACAATTAAATTTACATAAAAATCACTTGAGTCAAGTGATTTATCTGAATAAAATAAATTGAAACCACCTACCTCTTCCACCGATAAGGGTAATACTACACGACTAAAAGTTTTTTAAAAAATCTAGATTAAAGCTCGTAATGCCAATCAAAATTTACACAAAATGAATTTGTTATCAGGAATTGAATATCGAGATAAATTTTTTAGACATAAACTTTAAAATTAGAATCTTACAATTCTTTTATGAGAACCATTTTCACTTAAACTAGCACTTCCTACAGTTTCAACCGATTGAAACCAATATGAACCAATGACTCTCTTCCAGAGGTCAAATTTGCGTATTCAACTACACAGCATTTGATGCCTGGCTGCACAATCAGTATTGACCGTGTAATAATAATTCATTGTTAATATCAAAAAAACACGCATATATCCGATTCGTTTGTGTAAAAAACTAGCAAACAACTCATTTACATTAAATTAATCTATATGGTTTCAACTGTGCTATGGGTGGAATTTGTATTTTTTTATTTTTATTTTCATGTCTTGTAATTTTAGTAAAAGTAACTATAAAAGTATCTATGACTTTCAGGATCAATTTCAATAGACTGCTTTTATGGTGATATGAAGTCAGCCAATGTATCCGCTATCTTGCATGCATGAGTCAGACTACATGATTTATACTTTTTGCTGCAAAAACGACAAGGACACGTGAATAAACGGTAGTAGTGGTAGTGGTACAGACAATTTAAAGAATAAAATGGATACGTTATTGGTTTTATTGAACATTTTTGAGCCTGTGGCAGTGAATAAATTAAGATAAAATACAAATATATTATTTTTTACAAACTTAACGCTACACGTATATTATTGCTCTTACTACTAGACCCAAATTGACTCTGAATGTATTTAACTTATATATCAAATTAAAATATTATATGATGGGCATGATAATATTCTGTATCACTATTAAAATATAAAGGAAAGAATTGAGTCCACTTCTACCAGTACATACGTACATACTTACAAACAAACACAGTAAAATATATGTAACGTATCGTCGTTAACATTAACTACATACATGTAACAACTCAAATTTACTTTTTACTTACTTGCAAACCTTTTTCTCACGCATCACACACGTTCATTATATTGCACGTCAGCCGTCGTAAGTAAAGTAGGTAAATATGTGAGTGTACCTCTCTCACACACACTTTTTGAGAAAAAAATTATTTAAGGACGAGGATATCATTACCTCATTAAGAAATGAGTATCCTCGTTGCAGATTAGAATGAACTTGACAATAATAATACCTTAACAAATCCATGTCATCTTATGTATGCTATATTTAATATAATGTTTTTTATGTATGTATATATCTACTTGAGTTGAAATTTAATTGATAAGTAAAAGTATGTTAAATACAATTAAGTTTTGTGCTTATATACGGCTAATCATTAGATTAGAGAAGACTGAAATGAGCAATGAGTTAGTAAAATGTTAGTATTGTAAAACGCCTACTAAAAAGTGCAACCTTTTTCATGGACTTTTTTTTATTGTAATAATAATAACTACGTAATATTGTATATTATTTATATTTAAAATCTAAATTTACTTTAAATGCTAGCCTTTAGTTTAAGTTTGATATTTACTTGGATGATACGGGGAAGGAAAACCGGAAGATTCTGGATTTAAGTAATAATCATATTTTTATGAGTTACAAAAGGAGAATTTGTAAAATTGCCAAAATACAGCATCTAGTAACACAGCTATTGTCTATATTTTAAGTATCTATTAAATTATATGGGAAAAATTAAAATACATCTTTAATGTTGTTACATATTATATAGCTATAGGAAAGTCCTTTTACATTTTGATAAATAAGTAATTAAATGGTAAGTATTTTTCGGCCTTTGTATTATTGAAAGAAATATTTAGGTACAAACTGTTTTTTAAATATATTATTAATAATCTTCCATTCATACCATATGCGAACGCACTTGAATTCCACGCAAGTGAAGCGTTGCGCTCTCTCTTGCCAGTCTGTTTTTAAATACAAACAAACAATTCGAATGTCATAAAAATAAATCATAACTTTAACCTCGACCTTACATAAAAATGCGCAAATTCCGAGAAATCAATAATTTCAATAACTTAGTTATGTACTAAATAGGAAGACCATTAATTTCAATACAACTTAATATATTGACTTTAAACTCATCATTATGCCCAATGAGTCATTGGGCGACAAAATAAAATTTTAAAAATTGGGTGAATAATTTGCGACCGAGAAGAAAATATTACACTATTCGATTCTATACACAGTCAAGATTCAACGTGGTGTGCCTATGCAGTTTGTAATAATAAATATTGATCATTCAGTTAAGTTCAACGTTAAGTAAGGTCATATCACGTACATACTTGTAAATAGTAATTATTATTATTTTTCCTTGATGATGATAATAAATAGGTTAAATTTAGTTAGTGTTGTTAGTATGTGCGATTGACTAGTGACATGCATTCTGGTACAATAATACTTATGTAGTATTTGATAAATAAAATGCTTAGCAGGATTGTTGTCCGCAAATTTTACATAGTGGAGTTTTCTCACAACTTTTGATTTTTGGTGAGGGCCGCTGGGCCAAAATAAATTTGTAAAATAGGAAAGTGCAACAATAAAAGAAAAGAGCATGTACATAATTTTTGACAATTTATTAAAGATTGTGAAAATTTGAAAATCTTCAATACTCACTCAAGGAAAAGTTGAATTTAATTTGTTGGCTTGTGCTATAGGAAAAATGCATCCAAAATTTTTCTTTCTGGAAAAATATTTGAGGCGAACCTGTGTCTGTCTTTATACGTATTTTAAAAAGTAATAAATACACATTTTTGGTAATTGTGTATTTTTTACTGGAATATTTACAAAATAGTACATGGAAGAAATCAATGTCATTTTTAATAATCAGTTTCCCAACAAGATTATCAGCACTAAAAACCTACCTACAACCTCTCATAATAATAATTTCAGTAGTAATCGTCAACGAAGTGCGTGTACTTATGATTAATCCTTTGTTTCATGTTAGTCTCCGTGGTCAATCTCGCCTGAACAGACCAGTCAGTGATCTCATAAGTGTTATAGCCTTTTGGAATGTACTGTAAACATCCAGTTTTGGAAAGCTGACTTGCTTGATACATGTCAATATCGTCATCTCTGTGTGCCTGACGCCAGTCTCCCTTGTAGTACTGAAGTCTATCCTGAACCTTTTCAAAAAGCTTTTGTGCATCATCAGTCACATTTTCCAGGTTTATTCTTCCACTGTCCATTTGTTGGTTCCATTGTGCGTCCTGAAGTTGGAAAAAAATATTGTTGTCCGACTTTACAAGCATCTTTTTATATCGGTGACGAAAAAACTGAATGTCACTTTGAAACACGACCAGTGCCACCAGAGCGTTTGCCAAGTCAAACTTGTGCGGTTCTTGCTGTTGCGGGAAGGAAAAGTGATCTGTCCAGTAGAATGAGTAGTAGTACAGGCGCTTGTGCTTTGGTAATCTCAAAACACCTCCAACGCGTTTCGATGAAGCGTCCACAGCCAAAACCATCGCGTCCGTTTCGTCTTCCTCTCGTTGAAACTTTCTTCGTAAATTGCTGTTTGGGATTACCTTGAGTACTTCATCTTCAGAGTGACCTTCACTGAACAAGGTGCGCCATGCAAATATCGCGATAACTCCACCAAGAATTAAGGCTCCCCAAACAAAGTCGTCTTGATTTGCTGGAGTGGACGTTTGAACTGCCATATTTCTAACGATTCCGATTTCTTTTTACTGCATTCAATGATTCCTGAAAACAAAAAATATCATTTCACTAACCGTGTAAATTTCAAATCTGAAATTATTTGTATTTTTTGCTGATACCTTGAAAACTTGGACGTCAAATGCAGTTGGGCAGATGAGCGTTACATGTATCCCTTATGATAAGCACCAAAAGGTTTTAAATGCACTTTTTATTAAGACACTAACAAACTGAAATTAAACTTCGACAGTTGCACCTTTTTATTCATTGAATTAATTTTACCTTACAATACTAACATTATTTTAGATGGGAAAAACATTGCTACTAAAATATCAGGACTAACCGAGTACTTTTCAGGTAATCGAGAGAATAGCATGGCTCGACTGAATCTCGACAAGAAATTTACTTTACATTTCGTTGCGCTGAGTATAATAACAAATATATTATTACTGTAATAGGCACAAAACGGCTTTGAGAAATACGTTGTGGTAGAACCGTGCGTTTTTACCTACATCGCATTAAAAATTTCCTTCCGACCTTTGCAGTGTCGTTGGAAGGACTGAAGTGCTAAATTGAACTACACTAAGGTATTCTTTTGAAGAAAGATTTTTACGCTATCGCAAGCAATAAATCAACTTTTTTTACAGTACAATTTTTATTAATGGCAAAAAATAGAAA
This sequence comes from Sinhomidia bicolor, assembly GCA_027743785.1. Taxonomy (NCBI): domain Eukaryota; kingdom Metazoa; phylum Arthropoda; class Collembola; order Entomobryomorpha; family Entomobryidae; genus Sinhomidia; species Sinhomidia bicolor. Next base: position 232 of record JAHZMT010004736.1, on the reverse strand, counting down.
GCGGAGGAAAAATATAATATGCTATAATAAAAAAATTGCAATTTTATTGTGCAAGCTGCTAGCAGTGAAAAGCTGTGTTAATTCTGCAGACGAGTTCTGCAGTAATAGCAGCAGCAGCACGAGCAGCTAGCAGCACAGAAGGAATTGAGGAAATTGAACTGATATTGTGAAAAGGAGACTGATATTTCCCGTTCTAATGTTTTTTCGTTGTGTTGTTGTCGTGCAAAAAAAT
>JAHZMT010004735.1:0-12158 GCA_027743785.1 Sinhomidia bicolor | reverse complement strand
TTATACAACTTTTTAAGCAGATCAATTCGGGAAACCCAGGCAAGTTGAGCATGGCGCCTTTTAAATAATAATGGAAATTCAATTTTAACGAGATTCAAATAGTTTTGCATTTTTATGTTTAATAAAACGTTCATCCATTTTTTAAATAAAAATATTGAACAAAAATGACAAGAAATTGTTGAAAAAATGTACATAGCATAAGTCATAATATAAAAAACTGTTCAAATTTTGAATCCACTCATTTTGGCGTTTATCTCCACTCATAGAAAGAGAAATGTCTTGCAACTATTAAATGTAGCCAGTAATTATAAACAGCCAGGCAGGGTTTGCTCAGTGTTCCCCTCATTTTTTCATTTAATTAAATTTCAAAAACAGTGAGAATAACAAATGTGCCATGATTACAGCATAATATTACTTATCTTTTTAATGCTGAGTGTAAAGCTTTTCTCCAATTGTTGCTCAATTTGGTTATTTTCCACATAATTATTAATTTGAGCATTAAGTAGAAATGGTAAGTATAGTTTAACCATAGCAGAAAAAGTTATTGTGGTCTATATTGATCCATATTGATGCCGATAAGTTACAATTATGGTTTCATTTCTCTTATAATATAATGATAAGAATTAACGCAAACATCAAGCAGAAATGTAATAGTGAATAAATGAGGTAGCAGTTCCCGTATGTTTTCCATTAGAAACCGGGTTCCCAATTGTAGTTGGGTTTCAATAGAAGCCGGGTATGAGGGTGCCGAATTCGAAATATACATAAGCCGGTCTCTACTAGAAGCCGAATATATTTTACACATGTTTGTGCACAGGTATATATGTTTATAGGTATGTATGCATACAAATGCATTATATGTATGTTTATACATACTTGCATCCCCAGCTTAACATCTATTCTTTAAAGTTGGTTTATATTTGTAAGTGTGACACAATTGGCTTGGTCTGAAGCATTTCACTGTTATGAATTTGCTTATTATTACTTACGTTTACAAGTGTATTGCACAATTGCAAGGTTGTGATGATCTGCAGTGCATTTGAACATTAAATATAAGTTTTAAAATATGGTAGAATTTTAAAGCAAATTCAAACGAGGAAATTAACTGTCAAATATTAATAGACACTAACCCGTCTGCGAATGGAAAACACCATAATAATAAAATTTCAGCATAAAGATTTGCTTTTTCACCGCAATAATCAATACGGTAGTGATATTTTGTTAACATAACAATGTTTAGACTTTTTGTCAATATGCATGAAAGTCATCATTTGAGATAGAAACCTGGCGATTAGGGTAGCAAATTTGAAATAGAAGCCCCGGCTTTTTTTGGGAAAATACGGTACATACAGAAAGTGTGTTATACTTGCCATATGTTATGGTAATTGGGTGTTAAGCACTAGGGACCAACTTAAGGAGATTATTATAATTTGTAATACTAAATAATACTTTGTAAATATAAATTGTAGACGTATGAGGTGAATTACTGATTTTCAACGTATATTTATTACGCACGTTATTTTGCTTGAATAGCAGCAATTTAGAATAGCGAAAAATTCTTCGTTATGATTGTGTTCACATCAACTGCATACAGTTAATACAGCTTGCAGTGTTGAAAAACATTTCATGTGTTTAAAAATTCAATATTCACATAGGTTTAAAAAATTAGTTATAGTTATTTCCGCCAAGAAATATATTTAATGTTGCTACGATTTTAGCCAGAATATAGCTCATGTATAGTTTGTAGAATGCCTACGACATTATATTACGTACCATTTGTCGATACTAGAAGAAACAAAGTAAAACAGCTCGCAACTTCATTATTCATTTGTGTTAAATTATGATCTAGAGATCCTATTGTGGTTGAAATCACATTGACGTCAACATTACTTTAAGCTTAATTAAACGCTTCCAAATTCCATTCTGTCATATCTCCAGATTAATTGACTCTTAAAAATGTAAACGTTAAATATACAATAGCCGTCATCACTGCTTCATTAGGTAGTCATGGTTCGTCAACTTTCAGAACTTGGAAATTTAACTCAATAAACTCGATAATCTTGAATGTAAACAAATCTTTATTGTTTCTCAACTAGTATGGCTGTTTCCATTTATCTCACTATAATAAAGAGTAGCTTAATGATTATGATTAAGCAAAGACAGCGTCGAGAATTAATACTCATAAACTGAATTTGAAGATATTTCAAGTAGTACATTTACCCAGTTTTATTCAGATTTCTGAACATAAACGTTTTTTAAAGTTTTTGTAAAATTTGTACAATGAATTGTATTTACGTAATTCGACAGGCACTTCTTCTTTGTCTTGTACTACAAGCAATGGTAAAAATGATTACTTTTAAATCTAATAGTGTCAACTTACTTTACTTGAGTAATTTGTGTAAACAACTTCTTAATATTTTTTTAGACTATTCATGCCGTGAAAAAAATGCGGATGCTGCAAATAGAGCCATTGCTAAAGTGGAAAAAGAGAAAAACGCTAGTAAAAAGCAAAACAAATAATTGATTGGGAATTGGAATTTTGCTTACCTTGAATTATTGTTTTCAACAACTGTGTCACAACGTTTACTAAATCTTGGAGTGTAAATTTGCAACATATTACAAAAATACTTATCATTATGTCAAAAAATCATTATGACAATTTTGGAATTCAAAATTTACATAAATAATTCAAACATAATGTATTTTTCTTAAAGTTTTGGAATATAAACCTAACGTACAGAAATTTCAATAAAATGTAGAAAACAATCTATTAAATTCATGAACAATAATCTATAGCAGCATTAAACTGGACCATTAGTTTAATTCCTGCTGTTTATCTTTTGCCGCTTTCAGATTATCCTTCAATGTATTATTTGTTTGGGTGTATTTTTCACTGTATCCCCATTGTACGACACAATATGAGTGTCGTACAAAGTTTTGAAACACAGATGTATCTGTGAGTATAATAGTCAAATGGAAGAGCGACATAGTTGCGAATTATCAATTTGACGTGCTAGACAATACGCAACTATTTGCTTTAAAAAGCGCACCAAACCCAACTTGATGCCCCGTGAGGACATTCATTAAATTTCCTTTTTGTGACAACTTTTTTCAAGACTAATATTGAAAATGATTCACTCGTTTACCAATGAGTCATTGGGTACACTACTATGATCAAGTACAACAGTAAATGGTATCACCATCACCAGTAACTTTTTTCGTTTCTATTTTACGCAATCCATTTGATACTTTCTTCCATTCTGATAAGTTTTTCGACATGCATTATACTTCTAATATTTGAGCTAAATGAAGTAGGTGCTATATTTACTTAAGAATTTAAAAAGAATCAAGAATGGCAGACTGTATTTAAAAATGTGACAAAGCATCATTATTCACTGTTGACTTGCGGGAAGATGCCGTGATCGTGCTAGCACAAACCAACCCATTCAATCTGTTAAAGGATTACATAATTGTACTTCTTGCCATTCAGTCTTCACGTGTTTCTATGTTAAATTTTACATATCTTTCCTACAGAACGTAAAATTATGTCTATCGAAATTAAGAAGTTTTACAACGTTACAAAAATACTATCAACGGACCAAAGGGCAGCCACATTTTGTTTCTGACATTTCTTTTCATTTTCATTGTAATATTTTTCATGATCTGTATAGCAAAACATAGTTATACGATAGTTCAGTGTTTTTACGCTTAGCATAGCATGATAGAGAAATACACTGCTTTGCTCGTGATATAAATGATTACATTTAAATTACATTTATAGATTTGCGCTTATATTGTATAGATGATAAACTTTAAAACTGCTTTAAATTTAAATTCCGAAAATGTTTTTTGTGGAAGTCAAGTTGTACATAATTGGGGTCAAAAGTGGACTTAGAGAAGGCGTAACTTTAGTTTTCAAAGATGCAGATCTGGAATGGACGCAACTTTGACCTACATTCAAATTTCACTTGTGAATCCATAGTCTTCACAAAAATTATTACTATAATTTCTGCCAGCAAACGCTGCTTGTTATTCAAATGTCTGCTAACATTTGATTTTACTGACAAGGTGTCGTAGTTTAATAAATGGTTTTAAGATAGATTGAAAACATTAAAGTCAAGTATTATAGTTTTTTGGTTATCAACTAATTGCATATGACTGAGGAGTAACTGTAATTTTACATTGTGCTTCAAAGAAAAGACGAAGACGCAATAATGGCTTTGCTATTTGCTACTACGCAGTTCTGAATACGCTAGAGTATTTATTCATAAAGAAGTACAAATATTAATTGTAAGTGATTAGTTAGTTTTGTCATGGTCGTCCCCTTCACATTCGCAAGGAGCTAAAAGGTCCAAAGAAGCTCTGAGAGCGGCTTCTTCAGTAATCAATATTGTTCCATGAATGGCATCAGTAGGCACCTCTCCCATGTTCACGTATCTTCCCACCTTGGCACAATTACCGCATCTTCTCACAGCAACCGTGGTGTTTGTTTTCGGATCGTACATTACAGAAATGGTTTTGGATGGAGCGTTGCTGAGTCCATTGGCCCTGTGGTGCTGATGAAGAGCATGGATTTCTCCACATTGCGCGTCCCCAGCAGAGGCTCCTCTCAACTGTGGGGCACGGCCTGGAAGACGGTCGTTGAGAATCTGTTGGGCAGAGGGAACATCCCCTCCAAATCCATCAGCACCCAGTGCCTGTCTCAGTTTGAATGAGTAGCCAACGTGAGCATTTCCTTCGATATCGATAACAACACTGCCCACAACAGGACTCTCCACATTTACGCTCTTTGCTCCTTTGTGAATCTCCTTGGCTGCGGATTTTAATTGATCTGCTAAGGTCGTTATGCTTTCTCCTTGGGCGATAGAAATCTCACGGTTCTCAACTGCCTGCTTGATTGCGGCCTTTAGGTTTCTTGAAGTGGTCACGCGAGCTTTAATTGACTGGTACACTTTGGCATATGCTCGTCCAGCAACTCCGTCAAAAACAGGGGTCATCACCCAGTCAAAGTATCCTCCAGCGTCTAGCTCCCCGTTAATGGCTCTCGTTGCAAAGTCAACGTGTCCACTAGGAGCATATTTGCCCTGTACTGCGGAGTCCACTCCAGTAATTATTCCGTCCATGGCAGCCCCACCGGCAATTCCTATAAAACATTAAATAATAAATTAATACAAATATTCAAATAATTTATTCATCACTGGTACTTTTCTTACCTCCTGCGACAGATCCAACAGGCCCCCCAACCACAAAACCCCCAATTCCTCCTCCAATCACACCAACGGTTCTGGAAGATGCCTTCATTGCATTATCGCCTCCTTCCTTGTCCCCACAAGCGTAGTGAATAGCGCCCTTCACATGACCCACAACAGGAATGGAGTCTGCCACTGCTGACATGTTCTGACCAAAGTAAATCTGAGACTGTCTGGCATACTCTGTATCACCAGCAATTGCCGCACCAGCAGCACCAAGTTGAGATACCACTGGACAACCCATTGCAAAATTAAGTTGCGTTTGTCGAGCACCTTCCGTGTCACCTGCAATTGCTTGAACTGCAGACTTCACCTGCGATACCACTGGGATGCTGTCAGTGTTTCCCATTTCTTATGGGCTTCTTTTTTAGCCGATTCGCAAAGAAAATTTTTTTACTCTCTTTTAATTTTATTTTTACTTTTAGGCACAAGTGTTTACAAGCACAGGGCAAAACAAATCGGCTTTGTAGCACAATAAATCTATCACCTCCACCTTAAATGCTTTCGATCAAAGAGATAAAAGACAACTGATAAAAATCGTCACCACAACGCTACCTATTTTCCTACTTCTACTCCTGCATACTCCTTAAAAAAGTAAATTGAGCTTCCAAAGGAGATATGCCAACGATAACAACAACTAGTTTTTTACATTGCTGCTTACATTAGCAGTGTAGTTATGCGTCACCATCATCAAGACTCATGATGAAGATTGAATTTATTCGCTTCTTCAAGTTCCATCTGCCACACTCTCTGTTGCTGAACTGGCAAAATCTCAGTACTCATGATGATGAAAGAAGATGATTTTTCATAAACGACTTAGTAGAATCAGTATTATGAAATTTATTTATCTTTTGTTTATGAAGTCAGTCGATTTTTTTTGTATTCTGGGTCTGGGTAGTTTATATGGTACATTTTTAAAGTGGAGTTGATTGGCAAAATGTTTGTAATGCCAACTAGCAAGCTGTGCTCGTATCGTGTAGCAATAAAAATGTGCATGTCTACTTGTTGAATATAAAAAACTATGGCTTGTTTACCAGAGGTAAAGCACGGCATACACATTCACACACACAGCACTGAGCAGTATTCAACCAACACTTTGTACGTGTTATACGTGGGTTCAGTTGTCTAATGAAATGAATGGGTGAATCATCATTGTCATGTGTTGCTTTGAGTTCAAGGTTACTAGGCTAGTTTTTTAAAAGAAAGACAAGATTGGGAGCATAGCGCACTCACGCAAGCTTATATGGCTAATTGCTTGAGCTTTAAAAATTAAGTCCAAAAAATTAAATTGTGTGGCCGATTAGTTTATTGATCATTTGACCACGCCACAATAATGAGTACTTCTTTGATTTTTACCTGAAAATACATAATAATGCGTGTATTCAATACTAATTATTGACTGTTATATTTTCTTTCTCTTTTAAATTTGAGCAAGTTTTAAATCCGAACAATAAATGATTAGGTTTGCATAAGTAAGTTATAATTTTTAAACAAAGTAGTTTTTTCCGTTTGTCCTATGATTATATAGCCCCTTGATGAAAATATCTAATGACATGCCAATCATTTGCAATTTTTCCCCACAAAGTTTTTTTTTTCATTTTTAATTTTAAAAGGAACAAAGGCAGTATTAACAATGTTTATGGGAAATTACTAGCATCGTAAAATATTATTCATGATGTGTTCGGGAGGAAGCGAAATCTTTCTTTGAAACCGTTTTAAAGTATACACTCTTGAAGAAAGATCATTTCAGGCATTACAGTACCATTAAGTCACTACAATAAATACATGCCTATACAGGCCTCATGTGGTGCTTTTGCTCTTTTAACGTATCATTTAATATAATTTGCAGTGAACAATTTTTAGAATACTATTTTTCCGCCAACCTTTTCCATCCCAATAGGTTAAAGCACAACATACTATAGCATTTTTTTGAATTTTTGTATAGCAACGTACATACACGTGATTATTAAACCATGTTAAAGTTTTTATGCATAACAATGTCTTACCTTTTTTACCAACGTTATGAATGTTCAGCTGTTTTTAGATACCCATTTAAAGCATTACAATCATTTTGGATTATTGTTCTTAAAGATAATTTACCTTTTGCAACAAGAGCTTCCGAAACTGGTCTCCCACCTCACAACAGGCTGAATGAAATGAACTTTAGTTATAAAACACGACTGACTATAAATTTGTCTCCTCGCCTTACTTCGTTTTTAGGTAGTAGTAAGCAAGTAGCTCTAGTTGCAGTATCTACTTAAATTCTGATATAGACTGGCCCACCTGAACTTGGTTTGGATCATCGTAACATTTCCTATTTATTTTTTAAATTGTGAAAGTACAACTTGTTTAGACAATCTAATGTGGTACTTTGCCCAAACAGTAAAAATGAAACAATTTATATATAAATACATACATCCAAATCTTACGAACGAATAATCAGACCTTTAATGTATTGTAAATTTTGAAAGGTTTTTAGTCATAGCAACAAAAAGGTTTTGTATTTGTATTTCAAAACGCTCTACTTTAATTGAAACTGCATGTAAAAATTGAAAGTGCATTTTTTATATGAAAATTTTTGAATTAGTAACGTATTTAATTGGTTGTACAGTATAAGTGAAGCATCAAATACGAAGCCGAAATCAGCTCAGACGTATGTACCTATCGTTTTTCGTCTCATACTGAAAAACGTTCTTTTGGTCATAAGCAATGGACACTCCATTGATATGGAAGTCATTTGAAATGAACAACAAGTTCTACAAAATCTTCTTACCATACCCCAGCTTCGGTTTTGTAAATCCAACAGACAAGAAATTGGTGCTGATAAAAAGCCACTCAAAACTTATTCCTTTTAACATTAACCTAGCACTTGTTGTCCTACTGCCGGTCTGCTCAATTGAACTACTGGTGGAAGCATTACTGTTGAACTCCATCTAGTTATCTTTGAATGAGCTAATGGGGCAGATATACGTTGTTATTCTGGATTCCTTTGTCCTAACATTGGTTGCAATCCTACTCATGTCGAGGTCAAGAACGGACTTGCCGCAGTTTTACAACTCGTTACTTCTACATTACCAGCGTACTTGCGGTGGCAATTCGGCCGTGACAAGAAAAAAACGGGAGAAAGTCCACAATCTTATATTGTACGGTAAAAACATTTAAAGTAGGGCGTTTGCAAAGAAATATATTCTTGTCAATACAAATGAAATTAATTTGTGATCGTTACGATTTCAAACTTTTTCAGCGAGAGCATATACACGTGACACATGTTTTATGGTCATTTTAAACCAATCATAAGAATCCAAGGACAGTTTTTAAAAATTCTTACCTTTTTTGAGAAAATGACTATTTTACAAAAATCAATTTTTCATCGTAACTACAGAACAGAGTTGAAGTTGCTCATTCTGTTTTTGACGTTTTTCACGTTACAAAAACAACTTGTTGCAACTATGAATTGAGAATTATACCTAAATAACTGGGACAATTTGAGAATCATGCCTAAATGACTCCAATAAGTTTAAAATTATGCCAAAATGACTCCAATAATTTAAAAATCATGCCCAAATGACTCCAAAAACTTTATAATCTTGCCTAAATGACTCTGTCACATCTTTTTAAAAGTTTACTTTTTATTTCGAATTGATGTAGTGTAATTTTAATTTTAAAGTTTCAGCTAAAGTCATAACGTAGGAAAAATATTTTAAATAAATTTTATAGGTAAGTAATTAATAAATAATTATTTTTAAAAGTTTTTTTCTTGATAGTCAGGTTACAAATTACCAGTTAACATCCAAACATAGGTTAAAAATTTCCTAACTACGCATTTACATGGGTTTTAGGGCGGCAAACTTCAGGTAACAATGAATATTGAAATACGATAATGTAGATAGGAGTTGTAATGCTAAACAATTAAATAACAAAAAGTATAAATGTCCAGATCCGAAATTTTTAACCCAAGCTTGAAAAGGTAATTTGGAAATTCATAAACATAGTACGTCCTTATGTATAAATTTGCCATAATTTTTAATAACTTGTTACTAATTGTAGAATATGGAATAATTGAAACTATTTCTTGATTTCTGCATAAACGTTTCATATCAAAACCAACTTGTGCACCCAGTCAGTTCAGTTACTAATACTAATACCTAACTAAGTTTGTACAGAATTCGCTAAAGCGATGTAATTTGTCATATTGTTTTTCTAGTTTACAGTTTACATACCTTAAAGGCCATACTTTTTTCGTTAAAAATACGAATCACATCAGTTGCAAAAATCCTCGCTGTGCCGGTCTGAGCCTGGGGTAAGACAGAATGATGTGGTTCGTGTTTTTTGAAAGTATGGTCTTTTTACTAGTGTTTACACAACGTGCAGCAAAATAGCATTGTACTTATTCTGCATAAAAACTGCTGTCCGGCGGTAAATGCAAACAAGTTTCACATTGCAAAATACAAATTTCAAGAGCATAGACCAGTTTGGGACGTTGAGCACCTTCAAAATACCATCCAGTAAAGTTCATTTGCATAATGCGGGAAGTAAACTGTTAACCATTTTTGCATCACCTGAACACAACATAGCAAACAAAATTGGACATTAAAATGTGTTCAGCTGATGCAAACAGTAGACAATTTGCTTAACGCAATAAGCAAATGAATTTTACTTGATGGTATTTTGAAGGTGCTTAACGCTAAAATATGTTCTATGTTCAAGAGTATTTTCTATTATTATATTTTACATTATAATTTAAATAAAAAGCGTTCATGATAATATTTTAAAATTATTTGAAAAATGCGCTCCTTGGGAGTATGTACGAGTTACAGCTTTTTCAGTTGAAGTTAGAAAATTAGTTGCCATACTTAGGTTTAAATTTCGTATTACCCGCAAATAAAGATACTTCTAGTGAAAATATTTGATAGTTAAACAATTTGACCTTGAAGTATTTTGTTGCTGACTAACTTAATAAACTGATTAGAGAAAGTGCGTTGTTTTGTAACAACTGTCGGACAAGTAAAAATATACGAAGGTTGTTATAAAGTACAACACTGATTAAATGTTGTAAGCAAAGTAAATAAATATGTAGCGAACAAATTAATGCATTTGATAGCATAAAAGTGATCTATTGTCTATCAGTAACTATAACAAATTTAACTAAACATCTTACTATTCAATTCACTCATTGGTGTCGACATGTATTGTCTGTCTAATTGGTTTTATTTCATCGTATTGTTTTTATGGTGTGCGATAATATTCCCAACAGAGCATTGTACTTCATTGTGTTTTCTGATCTTAAAGTTGCACCATTTATCAAAATTTGTTCCGAATACGTTTTGCACACGCAAATAAAACCATGAATTGGATGAGTGTAATTGGACGAGCCTTTGCCCTCTGCGTTTTCCTATATGCATTTGTAAGTTAAATACGTTTTAAGCTGAAGACACTTTTTGAAGTAAAAAATACTATTTTAACCTAATTTTTAGAACATTGCTGCTTCCCCGAAAAACATGGATGGCTCAAAGAAAATACAAGAGAAACAAGAAAAACGCAAAAATGAAGATAAATTTAGAAACCAAAATCAGCAATAGCTTCGCCCAGTACTAGAAGTACAAGTCATTTGTAAATTATTTTTTTGTAGTGAAAAGTTCTCAAATATTACATACAAATTGGTCTGAAATCAGCTTATTATATAATTTGGGTACTTACTTGACATAGTTACATTTTAAATACAACTTGATGCATGAGGAAGTAAGTTGAGAAATGTTTTCTATATCATATCATGCCTGATTTCTGTTTGAATTCATTTAACTTGTTCTGAATACATTCTTAAGGCTTCAACATATTCATCTCAAATTTTGCATACCAACTTCTTGGCTTCTTGGAGCGACTACTATTGAATTTGAGAAAAACTAATTAACTAAAACGGTTACAGACTTATAAGATTTCAATTTTTAACGACTACATAGTCGATACATGTTTCGTGGTCACGTTGTAACCCATATCAGGAATCGAAGGACAGAATTTTAAAATACTTCAAAGTTATGCTTAAGGGAATGATATATAATTATACAGAGAGTGAAGTTGTGTACTTTCCGGCAGCATAAGAGAAAGCATCAATAACTACGTGATCTGCGTACTTAAGCTCTGCAAGGTAGCTCCGACTTCCTATATCGTTGGTTATCCAGAAATTATTATGTTATCATATTAAATTTTCAACTGCTATCCAAATTCTCAGACTCTTTTAACTTCTAAAAACTCAAATTTGAATTCCAACTCGCCCGATGTTAGGAGATTTTGAACATTTTTGTTTCGTTCAATTCGTATTTAAAAACATTACTACAAAAAGTCTCTGGTCAATTGTATCGTCAGGTCGTATATCTTTTCTAATACTTGACAGATTGGCATTAATGAGCATTTGAAATGTTCATTGAACGACTGAGAATAAAGTTTGAAATGAATCAACAAGCATGTATCTTCGGTTTAAATTACGAGACAAATGACCGGTTTGAATGACTGGACTAGGGTGTATAGAATCTATGAATGCACTTGCACTCTCATCAAACTCAGTATGAAGTGAAAGTGGGCTCTCCAGTAATTTTAAATGAATCTTAAAATGACGGGTTTATGAATTCGAAATCATATAAAAACTACTGAACAGTTGAAATTGCTCGTTCTGCAGAAAAAATATAAGTTGCATTAATGAGAGTAGCGCGTTAAATGCCATTCCTAAATTTCCCACCATAGTTAAAACGTCATTCATAAATGAGCGAACTAATAACCTTTGTCACATACCTTAAAAAGTTTACTTTTTATCATCATCATAACTATAACAATATGCTCGACTACATGTAATAAGTACTTTGTTGCTACACTTTATAGCATACCAAGTACTTACGAGGAAAGTACGGTACCTGATTG
>JAHZMT010004734.1:0-23056 GCA_027743785.1 Sinhomidia bicolor | reverse complement strand
GAGTTTGTAGACCTGGCTAAAAAAATCGTAATTAATTAAATTTCTCCCCAAATCTGCACAGGTATTATTATATCTATAGTATAATGTATATATATTCTCTAGCGTTTCCTAGAATACGCTTTTGGTTACCCATTATTCCTGTGGTTTTCTATTCAATACCGCGACTACAATACAACTAATCAATGTGGAGCGTACTTAAATGAATTATGAAACAATGTTAGAGAATATGGTGCACTCACAGAGAGAAGTGAGCTAATAATGAAAAGGTTGTTGTTGCTGCTCAACAAAATTTTTAAAAATAAAAAAAACTAGCTAATCAAAAGGTTAGGTATATGATAACTCGCATGATATGTATTTTTAAGTAACGTGAATACAATCATCATCTTCAACAACTCAAAATCACCAAACTGATGATCACCTCAGAAGAAATAATATTAATAGCTAGAAAAAGAGTACAGAGAGAAAATAATAAAAATGTAGTGGTAGCAGTTGTACAGTATAGTAGTAGCGGCATAACATAATATTATAATGGTTGAGAGAGTTAAAGGGGGTAGCAAAGAGTTTCTACAAGAATTTATATGATTGCGTATTTTTTTATGCACTAGCAATTTTCACCAAACATCATATTATTATTATTATTACTATTACGTAGTAGTAATACTTGGTAAACGTAAAGAAACGAACAATGGAATCTGTCTGTATATATTATATAAATAACAGGATAATATGCACTTTCATGGCATATTTGTATTTAGACTGACTTGAAAATAAAGTTGTTTTTTTATTATATTATGTGTTCTTATATGAAAAAAAAACACTTTTTTACGACTGACTGACCAATGGTACCTAGTTAGTCACGAGTTTTACTCTAAAATAGTAGCAGCACTTTTTTTATTATTATTTATTTATTTATTGCATTTTTCTTAGAACATTTATTGTTATTTATCTTGTAAATACTTCAAAATATATGCTCTTCTCACACGGAAAAAAAGTACGAAACTAATTGAGTGGGTAAGGTAAATAAACCGAGGTATTTTTTTTATAAAAAAAAAATAGAGAGAGAGAGAGAAAAAAAAGTATTTAGAGAAAGAAAAGGAAAAGATTTACTTCTTTTTGGGCTGCTTTGAGTTTGTAAATAAAGTATGCATGCATGTAGTAATATTTAAGCAAGCCTAACTTTACTTTTTACACTTATTATCACTACTAGTAGTAGTAGCAAGGTTTTTGTAGCTGTTAAAAAGTTATAATTGTGCACAATAATAGCCTTCTTTACTACCACTACTGCTGTTGTTAGTGCTGCTGCTGTTATGCTGGTGCATCTTTCATTTTTCTTCTTCCTGCATGCAAGATGTTATTTCTTTCTGTCTGTCTGACTCTTTGACTGACGTGGTGATGGTGGTGGTGGCGTAATAATAATAATAGTAGTAATAATTCAAGTAGACTAGACTAGAGGTAAAGTCAAGTAGCCAGCCAGAAAGTCACTTCCCAGGAAGATTGAGCAAGTAAAAAAATGCAAGGAAACCAGATTTACAATGACTGTGGCAATAATGGATAGTGGGTAATGCTATATACCACTGTATTGTGTCAAGGGAAAAAGAAAAGCACTTTTGTAGAATGGAGAACAGCAGCAGTACAAGTTACATGCATGTTGTAGCTGTAGTAGTAAAGGAAGTTGGGGTTTCATGTCAAAGGCTGCATTACATTCAGATGTTGTTGGTTCTGGTTCTATACTTATTATTATTATTATTATTATAAAATTAGTATGTCAATTTTAGTATTAAAATCCTTAACTGAATCAGTTCACAAAAAAGATTATACAATCATTGGAGGAAAAAAAACATTTCAAATCATATCATCATGATCAATAATCAGTCTTGACACATTGAAAAATTATATTATTTTTTTTACTCGTATTCGGTTAATACGAGTGGATGCGCTACTCTTACGAAAAAAAATTGTTTAACATCATAGCATGTTATGTTTTAAAATAATATTACTACTACTGTAAAAGTGAATATCTGTTTTGTTTTTTTAGCGTGCTCATGTAGATTTTTTTTTCTGTAGATTCAAATTCGCATTTTGTAGTAAAAAGAGTAAAAACTTTAGTAGTAGTAGCACTAATAACAATAACAACAATTTTTCATTATCATTGTCGTTATGAGAGTATACTCTCTCCATTTTCACTTTTATAATAATAATAATGATAAAATGTGGTTGTGTGTAGGTAGGAGTAGTTTTGTTGTAGTATAACAATAATAATAATAATTAATCAACATGCATATTGTATCATTTATTATGTAATTTTTTTTAGGAATTGACTGGCTATCTGTGTGATTATGTGGAGAGCGTCATAGTAGAGTTGTAGTAGTAGCATTGAGTCTCCACATATAAAATATTTTACTACTATTATTATCATCATCATTCATTTAATTAAAATGTGTAGTAATAATAATAATAATAATAATAATAGGACGAAGTATATAGTAGTAGTATGTAGTATAAAAAAAACTGAACAAATACAAAATAAAAAAATGGACTGACATATTAAGCAAAAATATTAACTTGTTATGTTGTATTATGTTTTGTTTGTAAAGCAATTTAATTTGTCACATTATTTTCCCATGCACTAGATAACAACAATAAAGATAACAATGGCAAGTATAAAACAAAATTGTGTAGCGGATAAGTGAGCCGAAAAAGAGACAACAAAAAAAATCTTGAAAATTTTCATCTTCTTATGTGTATCTCTCGTGTGAATGAAAATTATGTTTGTGTGGTTTCTTTTCTTTCTTTCTTTCTTACTTTCTTTCATTTTTTTTCAGAAAAAAAAAGTTTTTGGAAAAGGAAGTGGTGCAAATAATATGGTATCAGTAGTAGTAGAGCCATCCTAATTATACTGTATCTCATAAGCCATAGTATTAATATTAATTATATTATTATTAATAATAATAATTAGCAATAATGTTTGTAAGACTGAATTTGTTAAATATCATCAGTTATCTCTTGTTTTTTTTCCTGAATCAAGTATACGTTTTAACATCATGATAATAATAATAATAATATAATAATATGTTTTTTTGCTCATCGACATCTATTTCTTTTACTTATTTTTTTTCTTGTGTTTTTGCTTTCTAGTCGCATTCATTATCATTTCATTATAGAGTTGAACCTCGTGGAATCCATCATAAAATAAACAGTCTAAAATCTTTGTTCCCTGCCAACTTCTTACATTTTTTTGTTTGCTTGAAATCTCGATACAAATTGATAATTTAATAATAATAGCTAGTGGATTTTTAACGCATTTTTTTAGCTTGCTCTTGTGAAGATGCGATGTGTATTGTAATATAGTATTTGTTTTCACTCTAAAAAAAATCTTTTTACTCATAAAGATTGCTGATATATATTATGCTGTGTAGTAGATATGTACGAAGTAATTAAATGTAGGTATGTGTGTATATTAAATTATTGATATTGATTTGATTTTGAAATTGTATAGAAGCAGCTCACTTATAATTTGTAATCCTTTCCTGCGATCCTGACTACCTGTACTTCAACTTGATGTAGTATATAAATATCCTATAAAAAACCGCGGTAGTGTTGTTAAACTATTTAGCTAGATATATAATATATATATATATATATGTATGTATATATATTCTTCTATGTAGGTATATTATGTAGGTAGGCAGGTATGTAATAATAGTTGATATAATATACTAAAGGCATTGATGATAATGAATATTATAATTAATTACGTGACGTAATAGTAGTAGTAGGTTATGATGTATTGATAATTGTAGTAGTATCTATTTTTGATTAATAACAATAATAATTCTAATAGTGATAATAATAGTAGTAGTAATAATAATTATGTATACTCGGAAAGAAAAGTTGATTTTCTTTTTTTTCATGTATTATTATCATTATTTAATTGAAAAAATAGTATTGATTGACTGTATCAGTCAAAGGGTAGAAACTTGTCCGTTCCAGCTTGCCTGCTTGCAACGACCGGAGGATGACTGTAACGACTGGGTGATGAGGACTGGTGAAGATGATGTGGGTGGATGTGGTGGTGATGCTGGTCTTCATCTTCTGACGACATGTCGGTTCCGGCAGTGGTCTCTGCTCTTGATGAGGGAAGTGCATCGGAGTTTGCAAAATTGGGGGATGATCGGTGACAGGTACATCCATTGTTATGGTATTTTTGATAAGCTTTCTCTGCAAGGCCGATGCAACCTCGACATGGCCAGTAGAGGCAGAGGCATGGTAACACAAGGGACATTGCTGCCATACAGCCCCAACGCCAGAATTTTCGATGCGGAGCACAAGAACACGGTTTGTCGGCGCAGAGAACACCGCCGTCAGGTTCGTGATTTTTTCCACAATGATAAAACACTGCTTTCACACAGCACAAACATGTCACATAGTCTAGGATGGGCTCAGGTCCACAGTGAATACTCTTGGAGCAAATCCATCTGGAGGGGAGGGGTCGTGGGGTGGCACATGCCTCACACCGACACTTGCGACAATATGGACACGTTATCGATGATTCGGCTAGTTTTACTTTCCCACTTTCGGATGAGGAGGATGACTCATTCTTGTTAAGCAAGTTTCTTTTGGTTGTAGGCTGCGAAGTTACTACGCTCATATGACTACTTGTATCACTATGGCCTTTCTTAGTTCTAGAATTGGTGGGAAGTCTCACTTGCTCTGCGGCAGTTATTTTCGTATCTAACCCGAGCCGAACACTTTTCCCACTACCACTGCCATGAGAAATGGTAGATCCACTAGTACCTACACTACCACCTAAACCACCACCACCACCACCACTTCCTCCTCTTCCTTCCCCTCCACCACCACTTGCACCATTACTGCTACTACTGTGGTGTGACACCGGAGCACCCAAATACACATTCCCATGCCGTTCAGAGGTGGGACGGGGTTGATCTAGAGAAATTGGACGTAGGGGGGACAACGACGACGGACTCAGCAAACTTGCCCCTTGGCCGGAACTGCTGCCACCTCCTCCACCCCCAACATGAACAGGTGCGAGCTGTGAGCGTGACAAAGGTCTGACAAACATGGTGGGTACGCTTCCAGGGGCAGGTCTACTCGACGAGCTTGTTCTCGACGAGGATGACGTGGGGATTGTTGAAATGTTTGCTGCACCACTGCTACTGCTGCTGCTAGTAGCTGCGGAAGCGGCCAGTGTTGTCGACACTGCAGCGTGTCCACTGACCACTCCACGTGAGTTTGGCATGGTAAGCCGTGCAGCGGTACCGGGGTAAGTCCGCGTGGCGTTGCAAGAACGACGATTAAACCCATTTTGTGCCATTAGTGATCATTAACGACGGCGAGAAAATTGTATCCACTTCTTTGTATTTTTTTCTCTCTTTCTCTCTTTCACTCTCTCTCTGACTAAAAGTATCCTTTCACTTCTCTTGCTGCTGTTGCAGGCTTGTAGCTTCTCTCTCCAATCAATTTCCAAAGCATTAAGTAGCTGCTCAACATTTGTCTCGACGACATCATATCATCAAGACGAACTGGCAGGATGACGGTAAAGATGAACTACGACTACATCTCATTTTTTGTCCATTTGACAACACCACTGGTAGCATAGTATACGTTCCTTCCATTTTGCTAGACTCGTGTCCAAATTTCTATTTCTACAACAGTCTTGTTTACCTTTTCCCCAACAACAACACAGTCCACAACAATACAAACATCCTTTGCTACTCTACTGAATGAGTGCATTCTTTGTACATCACTGGTTCAAATATTTTATTTCTTTCTTTTCAGAGCAAGCCGTGGACAACGAAAAGTCGAAAAAAAAATTATGTTGACAGTCATTAAAATTCCATCGCATTAGCAAGAGTTACTCCCATCTCTACTTTATGTCGTGTCACCACCACCAGCACCGTGACTCGATGGTCATTTCTCTCGAAAACACTTTTCTTTTTCTCTCTCTCTCTTGCTACTATACCATAACTAATAACAATCTATACAAACAATGATGATTGCTCTTTTTGATGCTGCTGCTATCTTGCTTGCTGCTTGGTGTGCTGTTGTATATGTGTTAAAACTTATTGTACTAACAACATTCACCCTTCAACACAGCCACCACCATCACCACTGATCTCACAAGTTTTATCAAGTGTATATTATTCGTTCACTCTCTAAAGTCTATATTGTACACACACGCTGAAGTTTTTTTTTTTTTTCAAAAAAAGTTATAATGATGCTGATAACTTCTTGTGTGATGCTGCTGTTGTGTAGTCAAGTTGTTCTTGGAATTGCAACACGACGAGAACTACTACCATCACACGAGTTGGAGGAGTAGTAGTAGTTGTTGTTGTAGTAGTAGTTTAGCAGCCGTAGTCGCAGTTTTTTCTGTCTCTCTCGTTGACTAAAATAATAATGATATTATAACGATGCTGATGATGATGATGATGATAATAATCAAGAGGGATGATGCTCTTTGCTCTGGGTTGAGCATTACTATCTGGGTTGACCTTCGACATCTCTTTCATTTGCTACCAGTAGCAGCACTTCTTCTCTTGCCTTCTCTCCTTCATCCTTCTCAGATTCCTTATACTGCTCATCATCGCTCTTCTTCTTCTTTTTTTTCTTCTTCTTCTTCCACTGCTGCTTCTTCTTTACAAGTCTTCTTCTTCACTTATCTGTAACATAGACAGAGAGAGAGAAAAAAAAATTAATAAAAGTATTTTACAATTTATCCTTAATTTCTTGTTTAATATCTCATTTAATCAAGCTTCAATTAACTGCTTGTACTACTGCTACTGTGCCTTCAAATGATTATTATTATTAAAGAGGAAAAATGTTTCATGATGACATGTCGTCCATATTATTATTATTATTATTACTGCCGTTTATACTTACAGACGCACACACACACACAGATAAGATGTGTACATGTACATGGTGCTCTTTTAATCCTATTTATAATTTTTTTAGTACATATGTACGTTTGTTTTACTACTTGCTGCAATGTAAAAAATATCGTGTCGTTATTGTTATGACCTCGAAAGAAAATTGCTGCTTGTTAGTAGAAAATATAAATGTATTGGTGGTGATGATAATACAGACAGACAGACAGCAAGCGCAACAAGTGCTACTAGACTCTGGAGAAGAAGAAAGAGACAATTTTATTTTCTCTCCGTGTGCGTTTCTCACACAGAAAAACAGGAAAATCTTTGCCAGCAACACCAGCTAACTAAACTCTAGAGAACAAAAGGAAATGAGAAAAATTGGCCACCGAGAAATAATTGTGTAGCAATTATTTCTCAACGTAGTATGATGTATGCATTCCCTGCTGCTGACGACACATGCGGCAGCTTACAGATTGAGTTAATCTCTGCTCCTTTTCTTGGCACTACAGCAGCATTTTATATAGCGCTGCTGTGAGCCAATGTGGTGGATGTGTAAACTTTACAAAAAAAATATAATAATAATATATATATACCTAAGTATATAAGCTGAGATTTGTAAAAATTTAACTTTTATGGATTTTTTGTCCAAATATGCAGACGATGATGATGGCGGTGATACTGAAATGGTGCTTAACTTCTCAGAAGAAAGTTTCATTTATTATAATTTAGCATCTTTTTCATATTTATAAAGAGAGATGCTATCAATGTATGTGCATCTCTGCCTGCCTGACATGTTTCATTCCATGCATGTTGTTGATGATGATGATGTTCATGATGATCATGATGACGATGGTGCAATTCACTGTCTGATGATAATGCTGTGCTGCTTTAGTTGGTCTCTGACTAATACTAATCTTGAAAATGTGTTTATCTTGGATTTTTTTTTCTTCGCTGCCTCTCTTTTCTCCAACTTTTATGTAGCTACTGTAACTTTACGATTACTACGACTAGCAGTAGTAGTAGTAGTAGTAGGTACATGTGTAAAAACGTTTAAAAAAAAATTAAACACACACACAGTGTATTGTAGCCATTGATAGTTGCAGTGATGGACGACAGTAATCTGTTTTAAACTGGAATCATGTATTTTTTTTATCCCGTCTTCTCTTCTGTCTGCTCTAGACATATTATCATAAAAATAATTAAAAGTTAAACTTTCTTGAACTATGTATATAGATTATACAAAAAAAAGTTCATGGATGTTGTCAATTTTTAAATAATTTTCACTCTACCAGCCAATCAGATTTAAATAAACATGTATAAAAATACCTTAATAAAGTTACGAAGAGAAAAAAAGCACAAGTTTACGGTAGGCTTTTCTGTAAATATAGTGTATGTTGCTGGCTGATTGCTTAATTGATTAGTGAGAGGTTGAAGGACAGTCAAGAAAAAATGTTCGAGTTTTTTTCTCGTTAATGTGACGAAAATGGTAAATAAAAAACTGCATCCTGCATTATGAAAGAGGAGAGCATTCAAGTGAAAAGTTTTTGAAAAATGTATATTTTTTCTTCTTCTCTTTTTTGACAAAAAATAAAAAGAAATTGTCAAGATGAGACCAGAGACGTCCGGTGATTATTTAAGGACAAAACTATCAAAGTATTTTTTCTGATAACTTTGTATGGAAAGGAAATGAGTTGCAAAAGAGAATTATGATTCATAAAAATTGGGCAAAGAGGGCTACTATCAACGGTTCAAGATAACGAGTATGTGAAGAATTTCATTCTATGAACACCAGAAATTATTCAGATTTTTTAGCATTCAATTTCTGTGTCGCCGTCGTTGTCGTCACCAATAATGCGAAGCGGATTTCAACTGAAGTGATACTAGATAATGAGAGAGGATATGCTTTCAATATGCAAAATAGATGATGTTTACGATTGCATCCATCCGTCGACCGTAGTTAACTAAAAACGAAAGAGCACACCAGTGTGAATTACATTATTGCTTGAATAATGCATGTGCACCCGTACCCACTTCCGCTCAACTTTTTTTTCATTGAATGCAAAAGGTCGTCCAGTATATTTCATTCATCATAGATGAGCATACCGTGAGGAGAACGGACATTATTACGTTAACTAGGTGCATACATCATAAACCGCTGTACCTGTGTTGGTTTCGCCACCTCTTTCTCTCTATTTTTTAAAGCCACCTACCTACCACCACCAACAAACCATCTGCGTTTTCTGTCTGTTGCAACCAGTCACCATAACCAAACCAACAGATTTTTTTCTTCTTATCTATAAATAAATTTGCATTTTTGTCGCCGGAATTTTAATGCAGTGACATGTTAGTCACCATCAACATCATCACCACCACCAACCAACACCACTTTTAGTAAACAGCATTCTAGAAGAGAGACATAGGTTTGTTTGTTGGCTATTTAGTTGGAGGAGGTTAGTATATATATGGATGCAAGCAGAACAAAAAAACTCATATACAGTATCGTTTTACTTTTTGTCGTGTATAATTTACATGTCTTCCTCCTCAACCAACAACATCATCATCATCACCCCCACTTTTTACGATGAGGATGTCTGCATATCAGAATCAGAATGGAATTAACAACGACCTTCCGCTTTTGATATTGTATACTTTGTTTGACAAGGACGAACACTACTATTACATTACTAACTACTACTGTACTACTACTACG
Source organism: Sinhomidia bicolor (assembly GCA_027743785.1). Lineage (NCBI taxonomy): Eukaryota > Metazoa > Arthropoda > Collembola > Entomobryomorpha > Entomobryidae > Sinhomidia > Sinhomidia bicolor. Next base: position 13,456 of record JAHZMT010004734.1, on the reverse strand, counting down.
ACTGCTGCTGCTGCTGCCGAATATCATTGCAAGAGCAGACATCATCATTCATTTGATCTGCTGTTACTACTACTGCTATTGATCATCATCATGTTGGGATCATGCTGATGATCCTTTTCATTTTACAATATTTATAATAATTTGTGTTGACTAACTACAGTAGTAGCAGTTTTGTTTGCACTACCAAAAATACTTGCTGCCTGCCACTCACCCAACTATTGTCACCTTTACCTTATTATTAATTAGGATAAGATTAATAATCAATCTCATTGACCGGGTTTCAAGGGGAGTTTTTAAAAACATCATTAGCGGATACACGCGAAAATGCATGGTGTACCTACTCACACCACATATTATGAGTGAGCGAATAACACTGGAGCAGCAGCTCTAATTAAAAGGTGACGCTATAATAGCCCACAAAATAAATAGAAAACACTTTTGCACACTCAACCTAAAAAAAACTAAATATATCTGGCTGGCTGGCTGCTTTATTGACATAGCACTTGCCCATAAAATAAATAAATATTACACTCGTCACCATATCTATATATATATACAACTCATCTCAGCATTGCTGAACGGCTTGTATAAAGAGAGGCATGATGTGTACCTGCATGCTCACGTCACTCTCGACAAATCCTCCTCTGAAAACTTGTCATCAATTCCATTCCAATCCCAACAAAATGAGGATACTACTCCAATTTCAACAGTCAACCAAACAAAAAAAAGTGTAAAACCTTTCTGGGTTTTTATTGAGCTTTATGCCAATGAACAATAATAATAATAATAAATAAATAAAAAAGTATGACGATGATGATAATATGAGCAACGAGAGCGATCCAGTAATACCAATGTTACCCTCAATTACACGCGTTTTTTTTAACTAATGATGAAGATGACAAGTGACTGACTACACTTTGTCTGTCTATACCACCACTGCGAATGACTGAATGAGTAAAAAATAATAATAAAAATGCAATTGGTAACCTGAGATGTGTGCTTATTTTAACTGCTATCAGTTATTTATTTCAGGAGAATAGCTCGGTGTAAGTGTGTGTGTCTCTCTGAATGTTTGTGCACGCTCTTGATACTAATAACAATTTAACCTTTTTTTGTTTTTGTTGCGCTGCTCGTGCTATATGGTTTTTACATTGAGTCTATTACACACCACTGCTGCTGCTGCTGCTGTTGATGCTGATGCCACCACCACCACCACCATCGAAATAATGTACAGTGTATTATTACGATTATAATTATTATTACTACAACTGTTATCTTTATGTATTTCTAAAAAATGCTCGCCTTCATTCCAACAGCAGTTTGTTATCACTACACAACCAAAGGCAATAATAATTACCACCATTTATTATTGTCAACCCATTTATTCTCTCTGACTTGAGCGATAACGCGTTCCTTACCCTTCTGCAGCAGAAATACTCATAATAATACTAATAATAATAACAATAAATAATGTCATTACACACAGTGCCATTTTTATGTATGTTTTCTCAATGAGTTTCTACATTCACCAACGTTTTTTTACTATTGCCAACTTAAAAAAGTACAAAAAATCCTTTTTTTTCAAAAGGAGCATGCACTCTCACACACGAGTTTGAGTTCAAATCTAGACATATTTTTTTTCTTTCTTTGTTCGGAAAAGAAGAAAGAAAAAAAATACCTCTATCCAACCAAAAGCTCTGCTTTGTTATTATTATTATTATTAGCAAACTATGGTACATTGTACAATTGCAAATACGACAACAACAGTTTTACTCTTTTGAACTCATTCAAAAATAAATATTTCATTCAACAACACCTATAAAAAATGTTTTTTTGTGAGGAGCGGTGTAAAAATGCCAATGTGTCTATAAAAAATACTAAACTGCAAATCCCATAATAATAACAATACTACTACTACCACTACTACTAAAAAAAGCTGCTCTGTATTTGAAGAAAGTATCGGAGAGTCTGTATATATATACAATATATATTTTATACAAGAACAAAAGTAAGTAGTATTTGTATTTATTATTAAAACACACTTACTCGGATGAAGATGAAAACATATCCATACATTTGAATAGTATGGTATATAATCAGTGAGGAGGATGATGATGATGATGATGCTGAGAGGACTGTTTTGTTGCCGATCATAAAAGGTACAGAAACTGTGCAGTGCGTGTGTGTGTGGACGATGACGTGTAAAACTATTCTTTTTTCTTTTTATATACTAATGTTATTATTATTATTATTATTATTATTGTTTATAGGTCTATTTTTTCTGACAACAGCAAAATGAAGACAACAGTTTTGGATCTCGCTCTTTTTCTTTGCTACTTTTGAACATGAATGTAGAATTTTTGCAGACAAACAAAAACTGGTGGTATTTATGTACATATTATATGTATACTTTTGCGTATGAGCAAATGATATATATATATATCTTGTTACTAAACATTAGATATTTTATTACTGAACACGGGCGACGAGACAGGCAAAAAAAAAACTTCACAACTGAAACGAACGGAACACAAAAGAACAACAAAATATATTGTCAAAATTGCTGAATGAACAGGAATTTATCTGAGCAGCAGCAACAACAGAGAAAGCTATTTTTATACAACATATCGCATACATATGAAGTGCATTGTTCTCCAGGAAGCAACAGCAGTGTTTAGCAGCAGACAAATGTTATTAATATTACTATTAAGTACTATAATTATTATTATGTAACTTGTATTTATATATATATATATATATGTATTATATCATCATATCATATTGTAATAATATCATGTGTCATTCATACTTTGTTACTTATCAGCAGCAGTATCCGTATCATCCATCTTCACAGTAATATTATTATTTTCATTAACTTTTTTCTCTTCTTCCTTTTTTCCAGACTTTTACTTCTTTTTACACTGTGACAGTTTTCATTTCATCGCATTTCAAACACTGACCAAACAATCACGGTGCGACTTTTTTTTTCAATCCACGTATTATATATCTATATTTTTTGTTAAATTGTACATAAGCTCATACTGAAATGATTTGTTTTCTTTTCTTTTTTATAAATCTAGAAAAAACACACACTGGTAATAAGGCAGTAGTAGTAATAATTATGACGATGATGCTGACTGTCAGTAAAATAACTTTTCTCAGTCTGCTTATTATATTTCTTTTATCGATTGGTTTCTCGCCACAAAGTTAATTCATAGTAAAAGTCATAACATTTTCCTCTCTGGTGAAGAAGAATACAATGACGAAGCTGATCGTGGTACTAGTTTTTTTTCAGTAGTAGTCGTCGTCTTGTTCGTGTGAGCATAATCATAGCAGAAGTAGCAGTAATAATAATAATCAGAGGCAAACGTGTATCTTTACTTGCATGAGAGAGAAAAAAAAGATCGATGGATATTATATTCTTCTTCTTATTATTATTTTTATGTCTCTTTTTCCGTGTCCGTCTCCTTTTTTCTTGCTCATCACCACCACCACTGCCACCAACTCAACTCATTTCTGCTTTTTTTCTCTTTTATAACATCAACAACAGCATGTTGCATGCATGGCTCTTGTCCTGTTGCTGATGCGGCGGCTGCTGCTGCTGTTGCTGCTGATGATGATGATCATGTTGGTTGTTTGAAGAAATCAAAGATGTATTTTTGCCTCTTCTTGCCAGCACTAGTTTCAGTATGGCTTCTTCACTTTGCATGCTTTTTTTTCTCTCTCTCTCTCTTTCTTTTTTCTGTGTTTTTCTCCTTCTTTTTTTTCTGTTCACTCACTCTGCCTGTCTGTAGGATTTTTTGGTTTGCGGCTCCCGTTTCTTCTTGTTGTTTGAAATAAACGTTGTCGTCTTCGTCCTGCTTACTTACAACTTCTTCTCTTTTTTTAAAAAGAAGAAGACTGCCTCTTCCTTGCAATGCAATGAAGAAAATGGCTCTCTATTTCTCCTTCTCCTTCTACCTCTTCCTGGCGCTGCTGTTGTAGATTGAGATTTTCTACCACCACCACCACCATCATCCACATAAACTTTTCTTTTCTTCTTTTACTGCTGTTGCTGTTCTGTGCTCAAAAGATCGCCATATGAAGTTGTAACCTGGGTTGTGCTGCTGTTGCATTTAATTCTGTATGGCTACTCGGTCGACTTATATTGCAAGAAGGTTTGTTAATAGTAGTAGTAGTAGTAGCAGCAGTAGTTTTGATGATGATTACGGGTGGTTGGTTAAACGAAAATACAGGGAGCCGTAAGAGTTTATTTTATTTTTTATATATACTTGTATATTTTTTTCAAAACCAACTGGCAAGAGTTGAGTTAAAGTCACCGTGTGTGTGTGTGTGTGGAGGTATTTAGGTAGGTAAAGATGAAGATTGTGTATACGTTACAGTAGATCGACATATGTATGTTATGTATATATATATGTGCACATGCACACAAAACTCGCACACTCTCTCACACTCACACGTACAGTATTTATAGATGAAGAGAGAGAAAGAATTAAGTAAGTGTGTATCTCTGCTAAAATATATTCTTGCTGGTTAGTTGTGTGTATTATGAATGTATAACAATAATAGTCATAATGATAATATCGGTTTTATTGTGATGGCTGGTATTATTATTATTAAACACTGTATATTTGTGTAGTGTTTAACATGAGAGCAAACTCGGCAGTTTACACTTTTTACTATTAAAATATATGTATATGTATTATACTTCTTGAAGAATCACTTGGATCACAAGGTAAAAAAAAGATTAGTAATAATAAGAGTAATAGTAAAAAAAATAAGTATACTAAATACTCATCTCATCTCATCATCGCATTTTCGTTGACAGAGATAACTGTATTGATTATTTATTTAAAAACACGCATCAATAATTCTTGGATTTTTTTTGCTCTTGAATCGGCCACCAAAAAACCATGTGTACTTCTTGCGTGTGTTTATGATGATTATTGATTACAAGACGGAGCAGCAGGCGTGTAGTTTGAAGGCTTGATAATGATGACGTTGACGATTAAATTTTAACAATAATAAAACTCATTGATGACGATGAGGATGTTTCTGCTGATAGTGAGCAGACTTGAGAGCGGTTTGACATATAATGTACTGTGTGCAAACCTTGGCGAGAACGTATACTATTTCTTTTCTTCTGGTCCTGGTCGACAAATAATTTGCTTGCTCACTTGGTTCACTGTGTGCACTTTGCAGGGAACGAGAGATTTTTGTTATACTTTTGCCAGAATCGTTCCTCAAAATCAGCGGGCCATCGGGGCATACATGCAGTCATCCAGAAAAAAAATGTCAATCAAAATCTCTCTCAAGAAAATTTTCTCCGTAGACACACTTGTCACAATCACGGTATTATCAGCGCACACTTTTTAGTTTTCCTCTCTAAAAAAACAGAGAGAAAAATGTCCAAGGAGAAATAAAAAGCTAAAAAAAGCTAAAAACTCACAGGAGAAATTGTTCCATGTATATAATATTTTTGTGTTCAAGTAGTAGAAAACAAAATGTATGTTATGTGTGTGTGCCTTTGCTGCAGAGTTTTAAGAAGATGAGATGATGATGTGAAGCGGCTATAATATTATGACGATGCTGCTGCTGCTGCTGCTGAGGAGGAGGACAACGACGATGATGATGAAGGAAAAAGGAATGAATGCACTATTATAACAATAATAATATATTATGTTGGCTGATGTAGATAGATGGGGATATATATACTAACAAATATTATTACTATTATTATTATTTTTGTAATATTATGTACGTGAGCAGAGTAGTGCGGCGGCGATAAAATGTTAACGAAACAACTGAACAGCTCAGCTTCTGTTCTGAGACTGAGAGTCTTCAGTTGAATGGGGACGACGGACGGCTGGGGGATGGGATTGTCTGTTGTTGTCGACCCAGGCAGGCTGCAGGGAAGGGCTTTTACCACAAATCATTTTCTTGCTGCTGCTTCTACTGCTTCACTTGCTTATTATTATTACTGCTTTGCTAGCTCATGTTAGGTTGGTTGGTTGGATGATGATGATGATCATGATCATCATGCTGCTGCTGCTCTCTGCTTAACATTTCATACGTATGTATATACCAGTTATTTAAGATGAGTTTACTGCTGACGACGACGACGACGATGATGATGATGATCATCATCATGGTGTTGCATGCAGTTTCCTTTACAATTTACGCTGGTGCTGCTGCTGTTATGAATGTGATGATGGTGCTGTTAGTTGTTACACCACCAGAGAGCCAGTCAACAACATAGCAATATATATGTATGCATATAAGTATATATATATATATATACTATGCTCGCGATGAGGATCATCATCATCTTCTTCTTGATCATCAGCAGAAGTAGAAGCACAGAGATATAACTTCACTTTACCCCTCTTGTTCTCTGCACTGCTCTTTCAGCCAGTCTGCTTTTCACAATCCTCACATTCATTTATTTTACAGGAGTATCCTCATCATCAGAATCAGCCTCTCGCCGTGTCTCCTCTCTCACACACATGCAACAAGTAGAAGAGAATATTATGAATGCATCGTACATGGTGCCATGGTGCATGTGTGTGTGGATTTGTGAGTGAGTGAGCGAGCGAGTGAGTAGGTATAATAATCCTGAATGTTGAGAATAGTTGAGGAGAAGTAGTAAGTAAGTAGTGTAATAATAATGTATGAAAGAAAAAAGAAGGAGCTTTTATTCATAAAGATGTACATGGTAGGTATTACACTTTTTTTATTATGACGCCTATTCCTCTACTACCATCACATCAAGTTCTTCAAGTTTCCTTTTATATTTTATTCAAAAAACTGATGAACATGTTGTTGTTGCTGCTGCTGCTTCTTCTTGTTTCTTGTTACTTACTATGACTATTGACTAGTTTGACTGTAACATCGACATCTACTTATTATTATTGTTGTTGTACACACACACACGGATATCTTGTGCTAAGCTTAAAAATAAAGCTGCATCTGAACGCTGATCATACAGAGATCATCTATGTATAGGTGTAGGTATATGAATATATATATATGTTGTGGATATATATATACATATAAAAATATAAACAATATGTACTTATATAGTAAAGCAGCGAGCGTATAATATAGACATTATTATGATTCTCATTCTAATAATCTCAGCTCCGTTTTTCTCAGTATATTTATCATGTGGAATGGTGGTGGTGAATAGATTAGCAGAGAGAGAGAGAACTCTCGATACATTTATATATTACTTGTAAATACAATGTGTATGTATATATTTATTTCCATGAAATACAATTTATATTTGTATGTATGTATGTATGTATGTCTAATTGTCTTCCATAGAATCCACTGATAACGTGCTGCTGGTGTAATATCAGTCACTGTGTATGTATGTAAGTGTAAAAAGTATATTATTATTGTCTACTTACACCACATAGAAAAATCTCAGAGATTGGTGAGACAGAGAGTGAGAGAGAGAGAGGTTGCTTTTTTTACTGTCTGTAAACGGGGATCCATCCTTTTCACAGGATTTCATTCCACTTATATAACTTGCAAACTGGATAAATAGACCTTTTGTACGAAGGCGATGCTGCTGCTGCTGATGATGATGATGATCGTCATTTGCTCAAGTAAAACTTCCCTTTTCCTTCGAACGAGATGTAATAATAATAATAATAAAACTGAAACGTGAATATAATGACAAGACCCAATTGAAGCGAGTAGTAGTAGCCTATAAGCCAAGCGTAGGAGAGAACTAAACGATGAGTAGTAGCAGCAGAAAAACTCATACTCAATTCAACTGGACAGTTCCCATTTTACTAACAAACTGTCTTTTTTTATACTTTTTTAGTCTGCCTTTTTGCCATGCCTGCCTCCAACTATTTATGTAATAGTGCTGCTGGCTGAGCACATTTCATAAGTAGCAGTGGAATAGGAGTAGTTGTCGTTGATAGAAAGGAAAAGGGAGAAGTGCAAGAGAGACAGGCAGACAGAGATGGGATGAGATAAATAGTGAATATAGTTTGCTCATTTAAAGAGAGAGAGAGAAAGAAAGAAAAAAATACTCAGAGACTCTTTCAGTCAGTCAATCATCACACCATGTATGATGATATTCACTTTTTAAAAAAAAGTTCTTTCATACATCGTCCTTCTCCATAATAAGACCTCTCCCTCCTTCCTCTCCCGTCTCTCTCTTTCTCTCTCATTGCCAGTCGTAAAAATACACTAGTTGTGGTGGTGGTAATAGTAGTAGTAGTAGTAGTAAATAGTAGCAATAATAACTGCTTCCAAAAACATGACTGGTTTAGTCTATTAAAAAATCACGCTAGCCAACAGCTTACTAATAATGTGCAGTAGTGGTAGTAGTACCCATTGTTTTTTTCTCAACGTACTAAACGCTCAATTGTTACCATTTTTATTATGACTAGCATAAACCTTGTCAGTGATAAGAAGGATTACTTTAATATTCAAGGAAAATGTAACACCATAAAATCCAAGTTATTCTAATCTCAAATTTACAGAATGTTTGTATGAGTTTTCCCTTTTTATTATTAATTAATCCATCCATTGCTGTCATCCGTCCAGTTCAAAGTTCTGAGAAAAGGTAGTAAAAAAGAAAATGATAATTTTGCATGTGTGTATGTATGCATGTATGCATGTACATTCACTCACTCCCTGTCTCAACTTTGTGGAGCAGCATGCAAAGCAAAAAAAAAGACATTTTTATTATAATAATGATATGATTTGCGTGCATGGCATGAGCATACGATATTATGTATTTTTAATTAAAGTCAGTTGAAAGCAATAAATAATATTAAAAAATGCTCTTCGTCATCATCATCATCAACAACAACATATTATATACAACAGCGTATTTAGGCAAGGAGACAAAGTACCGGACATCAAAAAATCAGAGATAGAGAGAGAGAGAGAGTGTGTGTGTGTGTCAGTAAACATAAAATTATTATTAGGCTGATGATGATGATGATGCCGATGATGATGAGATTTGTTGGGATTCAAGAGAATCGGACAAGTCAATATTTATATTGTGATATTGATATAGTGTGTGTATGTGTGTGTGTGTGTGCAGTGCAACAAGCTTTTTTTTAATCCACACACCACTTTTCTTGTTTATCTTGCAGCAAGCAACGTCTCAAGCAACAGGTCCAATGAGTGATCATCATCACCAGCCCAGCAGCATCATCCTCTATCACTGTTTCGTTTTTTCGTACGTAAAATCCACTGGTGTACTTACTTATAACTCAATAATAAATAAGACGCTGATAATGATGATGATGGCGATGCGGTCGTTCATTAAAAACAATTTCATTGTAATGAAATTATATTAAGCAATTTTTACTACAACATCCTCTCTCTCTCCCTCTCTCTTAGCTCAAAACTCAACAGACTTATTATTACATAATTCCATTATACTTCCATTATATTCCACATTATACATCATTCCAAGTCAATTTTAGCATTATAAAACCGTGCAGAAGAAAACGCGCTTTACATAAGTATGAAACAAATAGAATATTGTGGTCTATATACATTCCTACATTATTATTATATTATTATTATTATATACTTGCATTTATTATTATTATTATCATGGCAACAGGCAAAGCAAAGGGGGGAAAATGAATATCCTACACGAAAAGGAAAGAACTCGATCTCATCCTCATTCATGATACAGAAAAGAGGATTTTGTGTGTGTAATGTGTCTACTTACATCTGTGTAAAAATTCTTTTCAACGAATGAGGAGCACTAGCAGCAGCAGCAGCAGCAGCAGATGTAATCAAAAGTAAAGAAGAAAAAGATCAACAGAGAATTTCATTGTACCTCTGCAGCAGCAGAAGAAGAAGAAGGCGAAGACGAAGAAGAACATTGCTCTCTATTGTACGCTGTACACGTACGTACGTCCATGCATACAAACAGACATGAAATGCTGCTGCTGCTTCTTTTTAAATACTAACCAACACTTACTATTATTATGGTTACAACAATATATTATGTATATATATATAGTGCTTATACAGGGGTCTCTATAATATAACAATAAGATTTTTTTTTAAAATTATAATAATAAAAGTGTACATGTAAAAAAAAGTCTTGGTCATCCGAGTAGATGCATGCGTTATAATAAAAATAGCTGATGAAAGAAGATTGTTGAATGCACGCACTTATAAAATAAATACATATATATATATATAAACATATATAGAAATTATGTATAATATGTATGTATGTTGATTTTTTATATAGGTGTATAAAAAAAGTTTACTCACTCATAATATTATTATAGGTATGTATACCTACAGATGCATGTGCGACGACGGAGGACGATACAAGTTTGAAAAGATTTCTTCACATCCTTCGCCTTCTTGTTTTTTTCTTGATTCTGTTTCTTTTTTTTCTCTATCTTCTTGTCTGTCTCCTTAACAAAGTTTTACAGAGAAAAGAAACTAGAGGAAAATAAGTCTGTGCAATTGTAGGTAGAAAAAGAACACAACAAGTTTGTTTGTGTACGCGTAGCTTTTATTGGGGAATTGTATGAAAGTATTATTATTATTATTACTACTACTATCCTGAGAAGAAGAAAAAACGAACAAGCGTTTCGTTCAGCCATCATCTATCTCCCACTAAAAATGAGTTGCAGCAGCAGCAGCCGCAACAAGATTTTTGAGTCTTACTAAGAACTTGTGTCAAGTGAAGTTGTCCAATTGAGAAAAGAGGCATGTGCCTTGATTGAATGATTTCAAACTGCCATTTGGTCTTCTGCTCAGTTGAAATTTGCAGATATAATGTGCATTTTTGCATTATGAACATGATCCCTCTTTCCATTTTTTGAACATTATCATGTACTAATAGCGGTACAACAAACTCGTGAAAATTAGATTAAATAAATTAGGAAAATAGTATTATTGGGTTTTGAATAAAATATGTATACAATATCCATAAAACCTACAAATTTCAAGCAAGTAACAACGGAATATAAATTTGAAGTCAGCATTAAAAGTATCTAATTGAGGCACACACTTTCACAAATTTATTTTTTTTAAACTTCAGTTGACATGTCTCCCTAGTGAGAGAACAAAGTAGGGGAAAAGAGGAGAGAAGAAGATCCTGCCCAGTATCCTGCACAGATTGTTCATCATCATCAACATCGTGGTCGTCGTCTTCGTTTACTTCACTTGCTTTACCTAATACCAGCAAACACCAAGATTTGTATAAGGAACACAACAACGGCAGCACAGAAAACCACCGTACCGACTTTTAGTCATCATCATTTTATAATTTTATGTGTGTACAAGTACTGTGTGCAATGCATACATGCAAGTAAGTATTTTCATTTTGAAATCTCTCGTACTCATCACGCTGCTTTTTACAGTATTCAAGTGAAGCAGAAGAAGAGGCAGCAAACTTGTAGGCATTCTAGCATAATGAATGCGATGATGCCTGCCTGATGTAACTACTACTAGTATAGCAGCAGCGGAGTGGGTTTGAGAGTGGAAGAAAAAAAAATCAAGAATGAGAGGAGAGAGTAGTTTACAGGAAATTCTTCTAAATGTACCACTACACTTCTTCTTGTTGTTGTTTTATTCTCTTTTTTTTCTTTCTTGCCACCACCACCATTCGCATCGTCCTCGTCATCCTCATAAAGAAAACGCATGTAAAAGTGTGTGAGCGAGCTTATAGTAGGATGCAGGATTTGGTGCTGACTTGTGCGTGCAAGTTGATGTGCACAGTGTAAAATCTAGTTTCCTTCTTTCCAATTCATAAATCTTTAGCTTTTAGAAGATCATGCAGATGTGTGTGTGTGCTTTACTTTGAAATAAAAAAAGATAGTCCTTTACGTTTGCTGGCTGGGTAGGAAGCCTCAAATAAATAATCTGCTTAAATGTATTTGATTAAAAATTTCAAAGATGTACCAAGAAAGCATTTCTATCAACTGCCAACAATGTATGTATTCATTTTTTTTGTCCGGCAAATTTTTAACAAAATAACTGATTTTTAAAAAAAAAGTCGGTAATGACGGTCAACGAATAATAATTTATGCTTACATGCTACAATACCGATTCATTTAAAGATTTTTTTACTGTTTCACAGTACAGCTCAATTCAATGATCAATTTTTAGTCAATTTATCAAAGTCAATCGCAATGTAACAAAAAAGCAACTAGACTTTGTGTTCTAATATAATATTTCTTTCACCCATTTTCTAAATGATTCAGCTCTAGTCATACTTTGATGCCCAGCCAGGTCGCATACAAAGGAAAGCTTTAGTTCATCAAATAATGTAATGAGCATGAGTTGTAGGTGTATTTCGACGGGCGTTCAGTTTAGGAAAAGCACCAATTTCTTTCCCCAAAACAATGCAAAAAGTGTTGAAATTTTGTTGGCTTCCCTTGCAGTACACCTGCTCGCTTGCTACTACTGAAACTATTTACACCTAATTACCAACTTCACAACTGGATGATTTTTTATCTGCTTCCACGCATTCTAGGTGTCATTGGACTTGAATGAATCTACATACCATAAAGAAATACTTTATGGTTTATAAAAAAATGCATACAGTGGAGAGAAATAATAATAATAATAAAATATCCTCCATTTCAAGTAACGGACTTTTCAATGTACACCGTAACAAAACATATTATTGACTGGCCATAATGATAACGATGATGGATCAAAAAAAATGATAGCAAAGATTACGCATTTATTACAGGTAGACACTCAAACAGTCGTAAACATCACCACCAATCCATTGACGCTTATTTATTATACAACAAGATAAAAACGGGGTTTTCATTCAACGGCCACTTTGGAAAGCAAGTCCAAAAAGGCATACTCAATACTACGCATGTACTTGTTGGTCGGTGCCGATGCAGTGTGCTTTGGAAATATATTAAATTATTATTAGGAACCAATTAGAAATAGGTGTTTCTTGTTACACTTTCAAGCATACAACAAGGTCTGTACAACGAATGTGATTAAACCATCTCATTATGCCTTGTACATGTTTTCATTTTCACTCTAAATAAAGTTGTATACTATCCTCTTTTTGACACGTTACACCAAAAAATGTAAGTCTGTGTACAGCGCTGGAAAACAACGTCTTTTTTTTACCTATCAATGTACGCGTGTAGGTAGGTATATGTACATATTATGTATCCACCTATTTTTATCATTACCACTTCTCCAAGAATCTCTTGTGAGGATGATGATGATGATGCTGACTGACGGTGGTGGTGTTATTGGTTCTGTGCTGACTTCTTCTGCCTGATATTTAATTGATGAGAGAGAATGAATGAGCCAGAGCTGTTGAGTGCCTACATATTTGCATACGGATTACTATTTTTACGACTCAATTTTTTTCGCTAATACTGGATCATACAATATATGTATATATATGAAGTACTGAAACATTTGTAAACTGTCGGTAAGGTATGATGTATAAATACTTTCTACA
>JAHZMT010004733.1:0-10380 GCA_027743785.1 Sinhomidia bicolor | reverse complement strand
TTTTTTAAATTTCACTTTCTTACCATCCTTCCTAATATACTGGTTTTCACGCAGGTTAAATTTGGAAGATTTTACAGATTTTTAGGCAACCGTCTCTCCCGTTATTACAAATAAATAATAAATTATGTACTTCTGCTTTTTCTTCCTTATGCCTATATTTCCGTACGAGGAATTATCAGCAGCGTAATTTTACAACTCTGCAGATAAACCCGTTAAAATTAAAAACTACTCTTATCTTCACCAAATCACTCACACTCACCACACACTTTTCTCAATTCATTCACAAAAAGGAACAAATATATCTCCCGTTTCCTTTCCAAGAGTAATTTCCTCTCTCTCTCTCTCTACTACTGACAGATAAGAACACAACGGATAACAGCAATACTATAAATACTGCTCACAGTTCCAAGTACATCACGCACTCATTCCATTAAACACAACAATATTTTTATGGAAGCAAAAGAAATAGTAAAATCACAGCTTTTTTAAGTATCATACGTTTAAATTCAAGTATTTTAAAGTTAACTGTCGTGGTAAAAACAATATATTTTAGGTTATTAATAAAGGTGGCCAAGAAAAAGAGCCCCACTACTACTCCAAAGAAAAAATAATAAAACTTGACAGCTCATATACAACAAGTCTTGTTATTAATGCACTACTAGCAAAATATTATGATAACTTTTTTTCCACAGTTGATGAGTAAAGGGAGGGTCATTGCATTAGCAAACCAAGTATGATGTAGTAAGAAGACATAGCCGCAGCAGCCGTCCGTCCGTCAGTCAAGTCAACCTTTTAGAATGAGAGCAGAATAAAAAAAGACAGGAGAATAGACAGACAAGTGTACAAAAATGATATCATGATCACATCATCTGCTAAAACACTTTAATGTTTTGTTGTTTTTACAATAATATGAAAGAATAACTTCCGCAAAGTCAATTGGTCCCGGTGAATACGGCTCTTGTGACCGGCATCAACAGCAGATGGCACAAGTAAGCTGAAAAAAAATTATGGTGCATCATATCCAACACCCATTCAAGCAGCTATAAAGCTGAAGTTTTGTGCATGTTGTGTGCAAATAAAGCAACAAAGCAAAAGATGAGAAAATCCACCACACAGGAAAGTTTTTTTTACATGATCTCACGTCACCCCACACATTAATAAGCCAAAAAATATGTAATGCAAGCAATGCCAAAATCTTTTCGTGTAAGAAATTACTGTTGGTGCAGCAAAGGAAGGGCTGGGTACAGTACAACAGTACTAAAAAGACAGAATGTCGTGATTTTGCAGTTTGCATTTTGCAGCAACGCGTAATAATCTTTAAAAAGACTGTATGGTTTTGTCGCTTGTTACTGTGTACTTGTTATGTTATAGATTTTGCCAGAATTGGGCATATGACCAAAATTTCTTTTTTTTAAATCGAATAAAATTATTAATGAAAAATAATTATTATTATAATAATCGTTGGTTTAGGAAATATAAAGTTTTTTTTTGGTTTTGCGCATATTGGTAGAAGGTGGTCGAAATAAATGAAACATCCCATTTTTGTGTTTTGCTGCGAGCACCAACGAACGGAGGTTTATTAACTATTTCCTAAATTAGGCATTATACAATTTAACAACTATTTTGATGGCCGTTTGCTAAAATAAATAGCATCTTCCTGTTAATCTGGTCATTGCATGGTAAATACTCTTATGTTAAAGTTTAAGATGATTTTAAGCACAACTGCAAATGTTTGTTTGCCAGATTTATCAATTTGCTTGTAAAACCACTACTAAAGAGGCAGGAGCGTGGGAAGAAATATTTATTTATAGAAAATATAGCACGTGGATAATATATGGGTTCGTGCACCCTGCCGGAGGAAAACCCATGCATATGGTAAGTACCCATAATAATATCCCAAATCCCGACGAATTAACCAGCAGCGAACATCTTAATAGTATCCTTATAATCATATTATTAGTCTATTAAACGTTATCTCATCTGGTTCATTACTACCTTTGGACGTAGGTATGACGTATTAAGTTTTTAAAATACGTACTCGGTATACACGTGCAAGCAGTTTTTGTCAAACGAGGAACAATTTCCCACTCCATTGTTTATTCTAATTATACGTCTTTCTCCTCATGTGCTGTTTCGCACTGATACATCAACAACTTGTTATATGGATGACTATCACATTAAAAACTTTTATGGCAGGCAGTTTCAGGTTCAAAACGAAATGCTGGTTTGGTGGCTGAAGAGATGGTTGAAAAAAAAATTGAAATTAATTTAACATTCTTTTTACGCTGACAATATGACTTGACAAGACCGGTCACGATATCCTCGTATGCTAATGAACTATATAGCTATTCATCTTCATCATCCCATCATATTTTTTATTAATATAATATCAGGATGATTCCATCCACGGTGGTATGTAGTAGGTATTAGGCAATACCTATGCATTTCACGTCTTTACCTAAAAGCTGCTTAAAATATAATCTGGCATCCACCCGTGTTCTCTTTCCAGTGCATCGCATAATAAAACGTCAAAGATCTTCTGTCTGACACCCTTTTGAAATAAAAATACACTCTCTTACTTTAGTTTGTCCCATGTGCTCATGTTGTGAAAAAGGTGTATTATGAATAAAAGAAGACATTCGAACAAGGTGCATTTTTTGTTTTGAGTTCTTCTCCACTGCACTTAAACTTTAACATAATATTTTTCATGCTTGTGCTTCTGTCAAATTCGAAGGCTATTTATTTACCTATATGATATGATGCTCACTCACCACCAGCATCATCACCAGTCAACAAAAAAAATGACCAGTCAATCTAATGCGATTTTTTTGTAAAAAATGAAAGAGTTTAATATTATTGCCATACTCTTTTCAATATCCCATTTATTTCATAGTTTGTACAGCATGCATCATCATTATGCATTAAAATACTTACCTATAAATAATCCAATGATCATGCGTGTTTGATTTGATGACGAAGAAGATGTTGATGAAAATACGAAAATGATCATCAGCGTCTAGCTAGCTACATCATCACTACTTACCGCCACCACCAACGCCAAAAAACGACGTCAGCAACACAATTTCAATTATAGCTATAACATATTATAAAAACGTAATTTCAGTGTGAACGTACCCTTTTTCTTATTACATGTGTGTGTGTTCAGGAAGGCTGCACTTAATCATTCCATTTTGGTGGTACACGATATTATTATTTTTGTCAAGAAAAATAGTTATTTTAAAAAAGATGCTCCATTATTATTTTCACCTGTTATGTTATTGTTGTTGTTAACCTCACATTATATGTACAGCGATCTATGTACTTGACGAGGTGATATATGAAAATGGGTGTAGGAACCTGTGATCTCATTAACTAATGATTGCTATCATATATCACGCATTTTCAGACTTTATATCTATATACACATATATGTGTAATATTAAAAGACGGAACCTGTCCAAAAATTATGTGATGTACACCACCAGGTCGGTTTTATATGATTATCATGTTGTACAATGCACATATTATTATTATTATTATTTTACCACAATTCTTGGGAATACTCTTATGTTTTCATTGCAAAGCATTGTTTTGCATGGACGAAATTGAAGGTAATCAATAGACACAACAGTTAATTATAGTACAACTACTAAGAAAGAAATATTGAACTATGAAGATGCATTTTGCTTTTTACCTGCTACTTTTCATAAGTATGGCAAAAGTTACAAGTTTATTTACGAAAATATTGGATCTATAAAAGGTAGACCAAGGGTAGAAGCGCACTATCATTTCAAGTTCAACCCTTTTCCATGAATGAAGAAGTTCACGGATAACCAAAGTCAGTGTTGAGGAAACCAAATTTGGATTTTGCCAAATTAACTTGTTTTAGCAAAACGATTTCAGAAATACTGGAAAACATCATGTTTTTGAAATTATTGTTGGTTGTGGTTGTTATGTGGTGCCATCAGGAAACTGAAGGATATGGCTACCGTTACAACTACTATCCGGGCACCGGTGAGTCAAACTTGTGGACATTTTTACCTGGACAGGAACAGCCAGTTGTTTATGCATCCCAACCTGGACAGCCCTGGCCACAAATTTACACTGTAAATTATGATGGTCTTTTGCCTGGTGAACCCGTTTCACATGTTTCAAGGCCATACAACGGTATGGGATTTTTATACAAATCAGAATCAAAGTTTAATATTTAACTGAAAACTTCTAAATTTCTAATCAATTTTTTATTTGCTCTTCAGAGGATCCATTCTTGTACAGATACAAAGGACAAGATGGACAATTCCGGTACAAGTGCAAGACCGAGGCATACTACTCTGAATACCAAAAGAAGTGCTTGTGGAAACCTGGTTATTATAACAAAAACCGTGGTGGATCCGAATAAAACGTTTTTTCGGTTGCAATCATTATGTGTTTCGTATACCCGGACAAGTGAATATGGACTGGAACCTATAAATTAAAGACTTTTTCAAACGAACTATGTATCTATTATTTTTTGTTACCCTTTTCAGTAAGTGTACTCGTCGTTGTTGTTTTGTTGTGTGGCATTTGATTGAGCGGTAATATGTAGTCTAGTAAATAAATACAAGCAAGTACGCAATTATTGGAAATGATAATTGCAAGAAAACAAAATTTGTAAACCGTTGTAATTTTTTTAGTTCAATATAAAAATGAACATTTCATTGCAAAGAACATAACTTTTGCGAATATTCATATACATGTACATACATTGTTGTTGATTCAAGCAGCAGTATTGGGGCATGGTGGGATTTTAAGAAATGTATGCACACTTTTACTTGAGTTATCAGTTGCTTTTTGACTGACAGCTCACTGAATTAAAAACCTTATTCGCTCATTGTTATCTAAATTAAATTATTATTAAGGACACCCGTAGCGCACCAATTTGTCTTCAGGTCACGATTGAACATTTGACTGAATGTTGAACACCATTTAACATCCCAATTTATTTTGATCCTCTCTGTTGTTTCAATTCTCTTGAAAAAGTGGCTAGTTAAACGTATTGTTGAATTATCTATGGAAATTCTCGTAATTTCTTTTCATCAAAAAGAAATAGAAGAAATACGATATTTTGTATTTGTACATCCTTATGGATATGATTAATCCAATCGGTAAAGCAAAAACAATGATTAAAAATCGATATTGACGACATAAAAACGAATGATCCTATAACGGGTTTTGGATTGCCATCAATCATCGTCACTGTCACCATCATCATTTAGTCATTAATTTATTAGTAAATTAGTCATACCTAACGTTATTGCTAGACAAAGCACCATAAAAATAAACGGTAATCATGAACAAAATACTAAATCTCCCAGAACCTCTGCTGCCAGGTGTACCCTCAGCACCTAAAGGAAAGCGCTTTATTACTGCAGCAGAAATTGACTACCAAAAGCGCAAACGACAACTTGCAAACCGACTTCCAGCTCTCAAACCAGAAGATTTGGTTGGAACGTTAGTTAATAGAGTTTGAGTTGTCTGTCATCATGTTGACATTTTAATTTTAACAGTACTTTTTCCAACTTACTCCATGAATTTCATAAACAATTCCGTAGGTTAGAACAACCATTTTACCAATTGCTACTAAAAGATCTCATGGCATCGGGCAATTCGAGAGTTGCCGATGAAATTAATAATTTACTGAGAAAAGAAGAAAGAGATCGTAAATCAGGTCTTGTCAAAACACGGATGCCACCAGAAAAACTGATTGATCAGCCTGAATTGCTTCAACGTATAGCGGACGTACTCAAGCTTGAGGAAACTCTGTTGCAAGAAGGTTCATGATCTTAACATTGAAATGTTGACCTTTTGTTGTTGCTAATTTGCGTGGGTTATAAAGTTCATAATTGCTTCAAGTCAACCTGTTTTCGCTAAAAAAATTCTAATGCCTTGATTTTCTACTAAAAAAGGAAAAAAAGAATCCGCCATGTTAATTTGCAAGCAACTAGCCGATGCACTTTTGCTTCAGGACAGAAATGTGTGGCTGGCACGACATTTTTATCTATCAGTGCTTAGTCGGTGCCGTAAAATATGCCCAACGACAACGGATCGTCTTCAAGCAGAAATCCATTGTCTTCTCGCCTACGTTGCAAGAGAGAACAATGAAAACTTGGGTAAAATACAAAACATACAATTTTATACCACAAATCTACTTTTTTAAATCACTTTGTAGGAAAACCATTATCAAATCAATTAGTTCCAAGAAATCATTTTTCAAGCAAAATTAGAGTCTAGTCACAACAACACACATACATAAATATAATGAAGATTACTAATCTGTGTGATCATCTCTTACAAGTTTTTATTGCAATCTCAAAAATTAACAAAAAATAAATAATGAAAATTTTAAAGTTTTTTACAATATGAAAATTTTTTCTACACTATAGAGGCTGCCTTAGCTGTAGCAATAGACCATTTAGCAGTTTGCCGGACCCTGTCACGAGATCAAAATTGGCAGTTTAAGCCAAATACGATTCTGATAAAACTGAAACGGCCCATTGCATTTTACGGAATTACTACAGATGGTACAAAGATATAAAAGTTATCATGATACATCATAAACCTTCTCCTGTGGATAACCGTTTTTCTCATGCATTTTAATGGGTAATTTATTTTTATTGCTAATCGTAATAATGCTACTAATAATTCTTTGTTGTCGTGTTCCTTGGTTTTGTTTGCGGTCTGATGAATGGTGTGGCAGACGTTTATGAAGTAGTGGACGCATGCACTATGTCACTCTATATGATTGCCAGTCTTCTCGAGCATGAACTGCTGATTAGCTTAGCTAATCAAATCATGCATTCGCCCCACCATAAAGCACCCACAGATGACGATTTGAAGAATGCTCACGAGTTTGCTGATTTGGCCCTTCAACTGGCTCTTGAAGGTTGTCTATTCCTGCCATCATCGTACTTTTCGTCTAATCATCATCATAAAAATGATATGCGTGCTCATCTAAAGCTTTTAGAACTGACATGTAACGAAAACAAGCTGCTGCAAGTTCCACTGTATTTATCATTTTGTAAATAAAATAAAAGAAAAGAAGTTTGAACAGGCTAAG
Organism: Sinhomidia bicolor; assembly: GCA_027743785.1. Taxonomy (NCBI): domain Eukaryota; kingdom Metazoa; phylum Arthropoda; class Collembola; order Entomobryomorpha; family Entomobryidae; genus Sinhomidia; species Sinhomidia bicolor. The sequence goes on along the minus strand of JAHZMT010004733.1, from coordinate 3,284 downwards.
GCTAGCTAGCTTAAATAGCGTCAGCGTCAGCAGCAACAGCAGTGCCATGAAATCCTTTCTACGCATTTCAAAATACAAGATACACTATTCTGCCGTGCCGACGCCTGTCTGATTGACATGTGACAAGTTCACGATTATCTTGTAATTAACCCACAAAAACACCCAAGCAGCCGTTGTTCATGTCAGTTGTAATAATTGGTATATATTCAAGAAATGGGCTTGTTTGTTATATACGGACGGAGTCACAAACTTTGCACAAGCCGGTTTCTTTTGACAGTTGTTCAATATGAAAGGATTTTGTGCGTATTTTTATAATTCAGTATACCTTAATTTTTAATTGTACGTGCAATATTATGATAATTTCCGCAGTTCGCCAGCCAGTGGCATTGAGCTCGGCGTTGACAAGATTTGGGATTGTTTTACGTCATGTCGGAGCGTTTGATGATGCTATGAAATACTTCCAACAACTACAACAACACGCAAGCTTAATTGGCGATACTGCGACTGAAGCGATTGCCTTTCACAACATGGGTCTTTGTTTTATAGGGTAAATAAAGTACTTATGAAATAAATACTGCCCGACAAAAACAATTTATTTTATGCATTATAATGAGATGATAATTGCAATATCAATGTTTGTTACATCTCTAAACAAGAATGAAAATTATGGTGTGTAGTTTTTTTCTGCATAAATTTTCAGCTAAACGTGTTAAGCCATTAGTATGTATCAGCATGATGCACTTGTGCAACAACATTAATATAATTGAAGCGTAATTTCCGCACTGTGTTCAACTTTGTTATTAATAATTATAAAAAAATATTTGCACAGAATGATAAACACAGTGAGTGCGCTGGAATGTTTTGCAAAACAAAAGGAGCTGGCTGATTTGATTGTGACAAAGGAGTTAGAAGGGCACTCGATGCACGAAATTGGCCATTTACTTTTACAAGAAGGGTAGGCATTAATGCATCATTTATAAAGAGTAGTAGTGAGACATCATGATTGCTGTCTGGTATATTTTGATGTTTAATTACAAAACATTGAAAAAAATATGAATGAGTACTTTATATGAATAGGCACTTGTGGGAAGCCGAAGAATCCTACTTGTTGGCATTTGAAAATTACTATTATGCACAGGAAGCGAGAAAATCGCAGAAAAAGGAAACGCGCAAGTCGGTGGAGCACGGAGAAACTGGGAAAGCAGAAGATAGAACGGACATAGGCTGGGCAATGGTGGGGGTAGCAGCAGGACAAAAACTGTGGTCTCGACTGGCAGGCCTATGTAGGTCTGGTCAAGCTAGGGACTTGCGGTCAGTTCTGCAATTCAAATGTGGACGCAAACCATTAAAGGCTGTAAGTCTCCATTTTTTTTTAGAAATACCTGTATTCTTTTACTTACAACAAGCAGTCACGCAAGTGCATAATTAAGTGGCTTTGTCGTGACATATTATCTTACAATTAAAATAACTGCATTTTATGTATGATAATGATAATCAACGGCATGTTCTTGGGAGTAGGTTGGAAGACCGGACTACACGGTAGAGGACATTTCTAAACTCTCCAAACCATGGGAAGTGTTGGAGATCAATGAGACAATTAAACAAGTAGATGATGAACCGTTGAGAAGTGTGTCATCTTGGGAGATGGGTTTTATGTTTGCTTCAAACAAGGTTATGAACATGGAAAAGAAAAGACACAGGAAGGTTGGGTTTGAACAGAGCATAGTAGATACTGCTTTTCATGAGTCGTCTGATAAGTCATCTCCTCAAGTCACTGTAGAGGTGGCGTTAAAGGAGATTAGCGAATTGACCAATGAATTCGACGATGAACGAAAAAATTTATCATACAATGCATCAAGAGCTTCGCAGTTGTTGGAACATGATAGGCGAAGACATAGCCTTCTAGAAAATGCTAGGACGTCCAGGGCTTCTGTGGGTAAAAGACTCACCCTCACAAAATCAGATACTGAAGAAGCCACCCACGACGAGGAAGCGGAAACCTAGTTGGCCTATCTACACCAACAGTTGTCGATAGAGTATATTTTGGTTCAATGGTTCATAGGTTTAAAACTTACTTAAAACGCTAACCGTTGAATATACCTAAGTAAATGCAATAATAAGCTCTTGATACACAGAAAAAAATGAAAACTAAACAAAACAGTAATTTCCTGTTGCATATTATACTGACTTGGCAAACTTTTTGTAAAAATCCCTCCGCTCGTAAAAATTCGCTATCTTGCTTTTAAGGGAGATGCACTCTGATGCAAGTCTCATCTTTACGCTTACCGAACAAAGTCTATTGATATCATGTTTCCAACATTGTTGTCATTCTTTACATGCCGATAGTACTTGGAACTCTAACGAAATCCGGATCGATAAAACGGAGTCTGTGAGAGATGGAGAGGGTAATGCACCTCCGCTGTTCTAAACATTGGAACGGATCAAGAAAAGCTGAAAGAAATGGAAACTTATGTGAAGTGGGAGAAAAGCTTCCAGCAGACATACATAGCGGTACTATATTGTTACTACTGCGTACTGATGGAAAGACTGGAGGGTGGAAAGTAAACAAGTGAAGGGAAACTGAAAAAGAACTGTCCATGCTTAAAAGGTAGATGATACACATGCAGAGATTGAACAGGAAGGAAAATACTACTGATACTTGGTGCTCCGTGGTATAAAAATGATACATACAGAAAAGTGGAGAGTTCCACTTTTACTTTGTAAACAACTTTCCAAACCTGTTTCCAAAATTGTCAAGCTTCAAATTTGGGTTTGTTGCACTGAAATAGATTCCTAATCAGTACCCACCCATACCTATATTGAAAGTAGTTAGCAGGAAGTGCTTTTCCAATCTGTGTTATGTTGAAAAATGTAATAATCATTAGTTTCGCTATACATGGAGAACAAACCTGTCATGAATTAGAAATCTGACTTTCCTAAAGAGTAATAAATAGTGAAAGTGCTAAAATAACGAAATTGATAGCAACATCAAAATGATTAGTTTTTGTACGGCAATTTTGTTCATTTCTTATAATTTAGTGAATGGAGCCAACGTTCAATTGCCGTTAGGTAAAACACATATTCTTCCGCCATCCAAAATGCAGTTTTAAAGTTATTTCTAAAATAAAATGAAGAATTTGTCTTCTTTGGTAAATACATATTATCTTTTGCTATTTGCAGGAGTTGTTTTTGACCAAGGCATACCGGATGTGCAAGCAGCGTTTAAGCATGCGCTGATGACGTTTACACCTTTAAATGTAACACGATACTCTGACAGAAGCGGC
>JAHZMT010004732.1:0-10805 GCA_027743785.1 Sinhomidia bicolor | reverse complement strand
GTATCTTTTTAACTTTTTAGATTGCGCCTGATTGCGATATAAAGAATATATTTAATCAATAGACTATATGTTTGATAGTTATCTTGCTTTTGCTAAATCATTTTTAAAAGGACTAGACATGTGTAAGTATTAATTTTTGAGGTTGACTGAAATTCTTCGGGTAATGATAATACTAAAAGTTATTAAGTCCACACAATATGACATATTACATGTAACATTTGAAAATGTATAAATATACATTTGGTGTGGCTAGTTGCTTTGTATAGGATGAAACGTATTTAAAACTCCAATATTTAATCATAATCATAATGCATTTTTTAGTGCTTACCAATTCCTGTACCTACAAATCCCACATGTACCTATATCTACCTGTTTATATACTGTGATAACAATTTATGTAAACTTCAACTTTAATAAACTGTAACGTCGTATTTTTTAAGATTTTAAACACAGCGAACTGCGAAGACTTTGAAGGACTAACGATAAGCAATAAACATTAAAAGTTTTTTTGATATGTATTGTTTGATTATTTAAATTAATTTATTATGTATTGATGTATAGCAAGAGTGATGAGTTGATGAGTTTCACAAGTACATATTTCTAAACTAAACTCAAAGGCAAAAGACAACAAAGTACAATTTTGAATGCGGCCATTTATACCGCGAATTCAGTTGACAGCAGTAAATTTCGCACTGCTCTATGGGTCGTTTCGTCATTAATCTTACTTTGTACGCAGTACGCACTATTGCTGCTCTAAGAAAAAGTATCTATATCAGTATGTAGCGTTTAGCAGTAGCACTTGCATAGCTGTTCTGATCGCACATATCCCGTAGAATTTTGGATGGCTTGCGTGGTGAAAAGCACAGTTCAATCTTCTCATGTTGATGATGATGTTTACGGTAAGCACATGGCATTTGTGTGTTTGTTGAAGTGAATGCATTGTAAAGCCAACAACATTGAGCATTGATTGAGAATTTGAACAGCAATCAAATTTGTCTTCTCTTCTATACTCATACTCATTAATTTTTTTAAATACCAATTTTTCTTAGTGTTGCGTGTGATGTTTTAGTTGGTGTTTTAATTTTCAAGATACTTTTGGATTCTTAGTAGTCTGTTAGTGAAAACTGAGGAAAAATGGTTCGAAAAAAGATTGACAACCGCATTAGAGTTCTAATTGAAAATGGAGTTAAGCTTGGGCATCGTACCATGTTTTGCATTGTCGGTGATAAGGGCCGTGATCAGGTACTTACTACTTACTATTATCATTGCGGGGTATTAATTCTTTGACTAGATTCTCATAAGCACTGTTTATGACATTTGACGGTTATTTAAATTCTTTATTTCTTCCAGGTTGTGATTTTACATCATATGCTATCCAAAGCTGAGGTGAAGGCTAGGCCAACTGTGTTGTGGTGTTATAAGAAAGAGCTGGGCTTTAGCAGGTGCGTTTTTTAGGTTTACTTACATCTATCGTTTTTAAAAAATCTAGGCATACGTCATTACCCCCACTTGATTTAAATTTGACCTTATCTATATTCAAAGCATCGTATAACTTCTTAGTGTAATTTTACGGTATTGTTGTTGATTATATTTTAATCAATATTGCAATTTTTGTATTAAATATTGAGTTTGTAATTTATGCAAAACTCTCTTGTTTGGCTTGTACAGGTTTATATTATCGTTAGGATCATGTGAGAAATGTGTTGTAATGGACGACAATTTAAACGTGCTGCCGATTTCATCTCACGCAGCAAATATTACACCCGTTGAAGCTAATTACAACGATGAAGCTAGTGAAACGGCAGAATTAAAATCACTTCACGAAAGTTTACAAGATACACAGCCCGTTGGAGCACTAGTTAATGGTTGCAAAACTCTGGATCAAGTAATTTAAATTTATTACTTCTAAAACATGAATAAAAAGTTGGTTAGGCAAATGTTTGTATACAGAAAATATATTTAAATTGTTTTTTGTTCATAGGCAAAGGCGGTTTTAAAATTTATTGATGCAATTTCTGAGAAAAGCTTAAGCGCTACTGTCTCATTGACTGCTGCAAGAGGACGAGGAAAATCTGCAGCACTTGGTCTATCAATTGCTGCAGCCATTGGATTTGGCTACTCAAATATTTATGTGACTAGTCCAAGTCCAGAAAACTTGAAAACTTTGTTTGAATTTGTATTTAAAGGTAAATAGTTTCTAAATTCCAACACAGTGTTTGTAGCGCACAACAAAACTACAGCTAAAATTTTGCCAAAATTCATTTTTATTATAGGATTTGATGCTTTGGAATATCAAGAACACATTGACTACGATTTAATTCAGTCGACAAATCCAGAATTTAACAAGGCAATTGTCAGAGTAAATTTCTTTAGAGATCATCGCCAGACAATTCAGGTAGTACAGTACAGTCGAACAAAATTTGATCATGCATTATTAAAAGTAAACGTCATATTTAACTGAACATTTACAAATTTTATTTCGTAGTACATACATCCTACTGATGCTCAAAAGTTGGGACAAGCTGAACTATTGGTAATAGATGAAGCTGCAGCCATCCCACTTCCTTTGGTGAAAGCACTTTTTGGACCGTACTTAATATTTCTGGCATCTACAATCAATGGATATGAAGGCACTGGTCGTTCGCTTTCTTTAAAACTTATTCAACAGCTACGTGAGCATGGCTCAATAACAGACAAAGCGTCAGATAAAACTACTAGCAAAATTTCTGGTCGTAGTCTCCACGAAGTAAACTTGTACACAATATGTTGTCTAATGTTTTTACAAAACGTTTTATAAAAATCATATTTATGTAATTTTAAATAATGTTTCATAGTTAACTTTGGAAGAGTCCATTAGATATAAACCTGGAGACTCTGTTGAGCAATGGTTGACCAATTTACTCTGTTTGGATGCAACATTAACACCTCCATTAACCTCAGGATGTCCTCCACCAAGAGAATGCGAATTGTATTATATTAGCAGGTGTGATAATTATATCATTATTACTATTATTAACGTTTTGAGCTCTTTTTTCAATGTATAGTTAATTTATAGTAGCACTGTTTTCATTTCCGCTTGTTTAGAGACACATTGTTTAGTTACCACAAGGCTTCGGAAATGTTTTTGCAACAGATTATGTCATTATATGTGGCGTCCCACTATAAGGTACACACTTTTTCAAATAATCTGTAATTGTGTTTACTGCGCCATAATTACTAACATTTTATATAAAAGAGCATTTCTGTATATCCATGAAATTGCAGAATTCTCCAAATGATTTGCAACTAATGTCAGATGCACCTGCACATCATTTGTTTTGTCTTCTTGGCCCTGTTGATCCCAACAAAAAAGAACTACCAGAGGTTTTGTGCGTTTTACAGGTAATGTTAAATGTTATCGTAAACGACCAGTCTATATTTAACTTAAAATGTTTATTCCATTTTTGATCAATAGGTTTGTTTAGAAGGCGAGATTTCAAAAAGAAGTATCAAGGATGGACTACAAAGAGGAAAGCGAGCATCTGGTGATTTGGTTCCTTGGACTGTTGCTCAACAGTTTCAGGATGACGATTTTCCATCATTGTCTGGAGTCAGAATTGTTAGAATCGCCACACACCCAGACTACCAAGGGGTAAAAATAACTTTTCTTAATAAACTATTGTGAGATGACTAATTTACAAAGAATATTTGTATTCTAATAGATGGGCTATGGGTCTAGAGCAATTGAACTGTTACAACAGTATTATGAGATGAAAATGGTTGACATAGACGAAGGGAATGGAAAGATTGTGTCAGAAGAAATAGATGCAATGGAAGATCATGAACTGAATATAATCGAAGAACGGGTGGCTCCCAGGAAAAATTTACCTCCCTTATTATTGAAGTTAACAGAAAGACCTCCTGAGGGCATACATTACATTGGTGTTTCATATGGGATGACTTTACCTTTGCTAAAATTTTGGAAACGTTTAGGTCTTTTACCTGTGTACTTAAGGTAAATGCAATTTACAAAAAAATGATTCACTTACATATTTTTTGTCAGGTGTAACGTTCAGTATATTTTTGTTTTTTAGACAAACACCTAATGAACTTACAGGAGAGCATTCTTGCATTATGATAAAAGTTTTAGACAGTCCTATTATGAATCGAATGAACTCAACATGGCTTCAGGAATATTTTAAAGATTTTTGTAGACGCTTTATATCTTTGCTTGGATTCCAGTTTCGATACTTTCCACCGTCTTTAGCTCTAAGCATACTTCAAAATAAAAATTTTATTTTGGCAACTTCTACAGGTATATTAACATGTAATCAGTCACACGTTGTGTCTCCGACGAATATATTAATATACAGGTTTTTTATTTTAAACTTTCAGAAATAAGTCAATCGGAACTACAGGTTCACATCACCCCATACGATGTTAAACGATTGGAACTGTACGCAAGGAATATGACAGATTATCATGTGATTATGGATTTAGTACCGACTTTGTCCAAGCTATACTTTTTGAACAAAATGGGAGACCTTAAAGTTTCTGCAGTCCAGTCTGTGAGTATATAAACATTTATTGTACTAGTATTCACATACGGTTGAAACTATCGCCCTACAAAATTTTGTAATTCTGTATAACTTAATACCACAAAACAGGCTATTGTTCTTGGATTGGGACTACAGCATAAAACGGTGGACGATTTGTCAAAGGAATTGGATCTGCCAGGCACCCAACTATTAGGCCTTTTCAACAGAACTATTCGAAAATTTCTGGACTTTATTAATCGTATTTTAGAATCAGCAATGGCTAAAGAGTTGGATAGTTTAGATGCAAGTGAAAAAACGGCGGGAATGTTGCCTGTTGCCCAAAGTTTATCTAGTGAACTTAATAAAGCAGCTAAGGAACTGAAGAAGAAACAAGACGTAGAACTAAGAAAATTGAAGGATGATGATTTAAGTCAGTTTGCCATCAAAGGCAGTAGTGAAGAATGGTCACAAGCACTAAACCCAGTTGCAAACCTACCATTTGCAAAGTCATCAGTAAGCATCAAAAGTGGAGAGAAGCGAGCGGGGGAAGTTGAGACAACCGATAAAAAATCAAAAAAGCATAAGTCCAGTAACGGCAGTGATAAGGGATTTGGAAAAGGTTGGAAGAAATCGGGAAATCCGAAAAATAAAAAGAAATAAATATATTTTTTATTTGTATATAAACACGATAGACTTCCGAATTTGTACTTCAATTTGTTAAATTATGTAACTATTATTTTCCATTTTCATTCAAGTGGAGTCCCAACTACCAACTTTTTGCTTGATACGGTATGACGCATGCAAGAAATAATTTTACAATTTCTCAAGTGTATTATTATTATTATTACTATTAAAGTACAAAATCCATTTTATGTGTTATCCAGTTTGATGCTAATGTAAGAAAAATACATTGCGTTTTCATTCACGGAAAAGTGTTGAGAATCCACGTTCAGAATACAGAGGAAAAATATTTTCGTAATAATTTTCATTTGATTGTTTTCGCGTTTACGTTTGTTATTCAACTCAAGTTGTTCTATCCAGCTTGTCATCATATTTATAGCATGTTCACCTGACAAATAAATAGCATTTACCTTGCTCATTGCATTTTTTATCATAATCATACGTACTTATACTACTGAATGGTGAAGCTTAATATATGTACCACGCTGTTTTATACGTTCAGATCAAAGTCCACAGCGTACAGTGTATGTCCATCTATAGTAAGTCAGAAGGGTATTATCCTCTTGCACGTTTCAAGCGACGAAGGTTGTTGGAATCAGCTGAAATGAAAAGCCTTAGTAGAAGAATGTACCATTATATGACTTTTTCCAGCTCATGCACATGAAGAATAACTTGTCTTGTTAAGTAGTCGGACTGGTAAACTGTTTAAACAGCAGAACTGTTATTTATCATTTGACCACTTAATATTAAACATGGGTGACACCAATGTAGAACCAGTTTCCAGTTCCCCAGAGGACGAATTTAATGGGGATACAGGCCAACAAGATTACTCCGCAGTGAAATCCATCAACCTTGTTCCTGTAATCGCAGGTATTACAGGACAGACCATTCAGGATCTCTGCGGTGGCCGCCCTAAATCTGCGCAATCAGATCATGAATTGGAGGCCAGTAAGGATTGTGAAAACTTATTCAGAAATTTGAATAATGCCAAGCGCTTTGCTATCGATATTGGTGGAAGCTTGACAAAAATTGCATATTACTCAACGGTTTCCCATCGACGCATCAAATTGTCCGCGCGAGGTTCACCTGGCCCTGTTACTGCTAATAACGATTTCGAGTATGAAGTATGGGAAGGGGCTAGACTTCATTTTATTAAATTTGAAACCACTTTCATCGAGGAGTGTCTGGATTTTATTCAGAAAAATCTCGCGCCCTGTTTAGGGGATGGTGATCATACTGTTTCTGGAAAATTCATTAAAGCCACTGGTATAAATAATGTCAATTTTTAAATTATGAATTTCAATAATATAGCTGCATATTATTGAAATAAGCCAAGTTACTCATATACTCAAGGTAGTAATTTGTATAATTCTGTTCAAGGTGGAGGTTCGTACAAGTACAGTAGTCTTATTCAAGAGAAACTGGGGCTAACTGTTGAGAAAGAGGATGAAATATCGTGTCTAATCAAAGGAGCCAACTTTTTGCTAAAAAATGTACAAGATGAATCGTTTGTTTTCGACAGAAAAGAAAATCCACCATGCAAATTTTTATCTGCTGGACCCGTAGTGTTTCCTTATCTTTTGGTTAATATTGGCTCGGGTGTAAGTATTCTGAAAGTAGTTTCTGAAGACAAGTATGAACGTATAGGTGGAACTGCTACAGGAGGTGGAACTTTCTGGGGAATGGGTTCGTTGTTGACAGGAGGCACTGTTAAGGAATTTGATGAGCTACTCTCTATGGCAGAAAAAGGTGACCACCGTCACGTGGACATGCTGGTTAGAGACATTTACGCAGGCGACTATGCCAAACTAGGTATTTAAACTTATTGTTTGACTAGCTGGCAAGTTTCATAATTGTGCTATATAAGCACACGATAAACTTGAACTTGCATGTTGTTGTTGGTTGTGATGTGATAACAGGGCTTCCGGGCGACCTGATCGCATCTTCATTTGGCAAGGCCGCTGCGCACAGCCCATCCGACTTTAATAAAAACGATGTAATTCGTAGTCTTCTATTCACAATTGCCAATGACATTGGACAAATTGCTTGTCTTTATGCACTGCAACATCAGTTAAAGAGAATATATTTTGGCGGCTACTTTTTGAGAAACCATCCTTTAAGTATGCACGCCGTTAGTTATGCAATTAAGTACTGGAGTAGAGGAACTGTGGAGGCGATGTTTTTACGGCATGAAGGATACTTGGGAGCAATTGGTGCATTTCTGAAAGGAACTGAAGAATTGGACTCGGACAAATATTCATGGCAAGAAAATTTTGCTGGATCCAGTTCTGGACACCTTCCAGTTACAAATGATGGATTCACTGATACAGACAGCATTCCAGATAATAATAGCAGTGACAATGGTAGTTACGAAATTCTTTTGATTTTAGAATACTTAATTGAAGTTTTAACGATTTTGAATACTTAATGTTTAAGCTATTATTGTAGTAAATTGAAAGCCTTATCTTATCCGTTAAAATATTATTGCAGACACTGCACGTAAACCTCAAATAAAGGGGCAGAGAAAATTACTGCGAAAACGTTCAAGTGATATCAGACAAATCAATGTTGAACAATTAGAAATCGATAGAATGGAAAAGCCGTTTGGATTTTTTCCTCTTTTAGACTTTGATCAGAAATATTGTCCAGACACAATGGATTTAACAAAGGACACAGAAGCAAGAGAATATTGGCTTACTTGTTTTGAAGGTTATTTCAAGTTTGCTGACAAATTGTATATTTGATTTTGAGAGCGTTTAACATTCACTTGACATTTTATTCTAAAAATATGTCAATAGGTTGGGTAGAGAGAATCACAACGTTAGCAATGGAGTCGCAACCAGACTCTCCAACATCAACAGACAGAGCGTTGCGCTGTAGAAGGAAACTAATTGCCAGACTAAAGCATCTGGAAGCAGAACCATGTGCTTATGGTATGCTTACGGTTCGAATACTACTGGACACTTTTGAACAAAGTCTTCGAGAATATGATTTTCCAGATCCGTAATTGCAAACTTACATTTTAATTAAACGTTTTTTGCATTGAAAAATAACAAAGTTCAAATTTTAATTCCTTTTTAAACTAATTTTTAGTTATTGGAAGCAAAAGAGAACTGAAAATGCAGCTGCCTTGCTAGAACTCCCGAAAAGACTTGCATATCTTGATAAACTAGATTGGAAAACACGTCAGTCTGAACTAATATGGGGTGTCCTAGCAGGAAATGTATTTGATTGGGGGGCAAAAGAAGTCCGGAACTTGCTGGAAGGACCTGATCAATTTGGTTTTAACGAAGCAATGTCTAAATTGCAACAACGTCCGTGGCTTGTAGACACTCTGGATGATTGGATACAGCGCCTTAAGAATCCTGACAGAGTTCATAAATGCGCAGCAATATTTGTTGATAACTCTGGCTTTGATTTTATTGTCGGTATTCTTCCGCTTGTTCGAGAATTTATATCTAGAGGCACAAAGGTCGGCTTTTAAATCATGTTTGTTCATTTGCTCATATTTGTTCGCTATAAGTGTAACAATTTTTTAGAAATCCTTTTTACGATTTTCAGGTTATCCTATGTACAAATTCAAATCCAGCAGTAAATGACATGACTTATGGCGAAATGGTTAGTTTGCTCAAGGAGGCTGCAAAACAACATTCATGGCTAGAGACGGCTTTGAGGGATCACTCATTGAAATTGGCTGCCACGGGTCAAGGAAGTCCTTGTCTCGATCTGTCGCGAATATCACAGGATTTAATTAACATGGTACTTCAAATGGGTACCGATCTAGTGATTATAGAAGGTATGGGACGTGCCATACATACAAACTTGTATGCAAAAATGAAATCAGAAGTGATTAAATTAGCAGTAATCAAAAACAAATGGCTTGCTCAAAAACTAGGAGGAGAAGTGTTTTCAGTTGTGTTTGCGTATGAAAAGTAGCAATTTTTAGTTTACGCATTTGACCGTTATATTATGACAATAATTAGTTTTGTATTATTTTTTGACAACTAAAACAACATCCTTTCTACTTATAAATTGTATATTTTAAAATTTGATTTCGATAAAAAATGTTTTAAAATTGTTATCCATATATGTATGTATGTATTAACCAGTACATAAGTATTATTATCACATCCTACGACGCAATCGATATTTGCAATAGCAAAATTATTTTATTCAATTTAAAATATTAAGTAATGCTGTTTGTAACATATAAACAAGAACCGCATGTGCAATTTTTTAAATGAAGAAAGCAATAAAACAACGTATACGAAACTGATTGGTTGTTCACCATTTCTTCTTATTTTTCGAATTTAGCTAGAGTCACAGCATAGGAATTTATTAATTTATCATGACTGAGTTATGACTTGAATTATTATTCAGCGAAGAATAGAAAGACAGTTTTACATTATCCTTACACGGAAACATTGGCAGTTAAGAAAATATGAGAGGAACTGGGATTTGGGATTCTCAAATCCCAATGGGCACGTTTATTCAATAGTTTATTCACCTATGTTTGATTATTGGTTCATGCATTCCGCAAAAATAGCTTCGCCTAAGAAGAAATGAACTTTTTTAATAATAGGTGTAGCACTTGTGTGCATTGTGCCGCATGCACACAGCTACAGTAATAATATATGCAGGTTCTATTGAATATTTAAAATATCTAAATAGTTCTATTTGGAACTAATATGAATTTATGTCCTGCTGTCGATGACGACTACATATTATTTTTTGTGATGGTAAGGCAAGGGAGAGGTGAATGCTCCACCACATTCGATGTGATGTTAAATCTAAAAAAGATAATAATGCTACATGGTAAGTGCAATCCCCCCAAGGCAGTTTGGAGCGTTGAAAAAAAACGTTTTTCCTCTATAGTTTGGAGTTCACAAAGTGGGTCCAAAGACCAAAGCAAAGTGTAGAAATAAAGATTCCTTGACATTCGCATCCAGAGAGTTGACAATTTGACATCGAAGCAGCAAAATATCATTTGCTTTGTAATAGTAGTAGTCGTCGTTTGTTTAGTAGTAGTAAGTAGCCTTAACCCGTAATAATATATTTTTATTTACCTGTAGTTTATAATAGTGATTACCGTTCAACGAATACAGCTTTTAAAGCTTTTCAACAATTAACGCCTTGACGCCCTTTAGCTTGCATAGGTATACATGTTCATGACTCAAAGTGTGGGAATCTAAGCCCGGAGTGCTGACGGAGAGCCTGGCTCGACATAGTGTGGTAAGTTAAGTACACACAATTATACATACCTACATAGGTACATGGTACATTGGTATTTTCATGTAGTGTAAGCATATTAGGTTCACTATAAACTATGTTTAACCCCTTCTTCCACTGTGCATGCTAAAACTGAGATTTGTGCTGACCCGTTGCATAGGATAATAAAAGAATAATTTTATGTGCCACTATTATGTCAATACTGGAGTTGTCTGTTCTTCAAAATATCTCATTAAAGATATCAAGTAAAGCTCATCTAAGCCTTATTGCATGCAATTAAAAATAAGACTAAGTTGGTCAAACTGTAATATGTAAAATAAAATAGTAATGAGACAATTTTCCATTGTTTAAGTCGGTCTTATGAAAAAAACAAATTAG
>JAHZMT010004731.1:0-10810 GCA_027743785.1 Sinhomidia bicolor | reverse complement strand
GGGCTTAAAATGTCAAAAATTGTTTTCTAAGGGAACATGGGGACCCTTAAGAGTTCCCTGAGTGGTTCGCTAAAACGTTCTAACATTTTGTCATGTTCTCTGCTGTAAATATACAGAAAAACTGCAGTACATTAGGCAGAGATAGGGTGGTAATTTTCAAAGTGCCTGCAGGACCCTTAAGGGTGATTGTGCAGAGCTGAAAATCAATAGGCTTCTTGACCTTGATATCAAATTTGAAGTCGATCGAATCACAGGTTCAAGAGTTAGAGCGCGGACGGACGGACGGACAGACTGAAGTTAGAAAGTAGCACCATTAATGTGTTACTTAATAATGAAGTGCTGTTTAAAAGTATAACGGGTGTTGGGTATACACAAGAGATACTACTACTGTTCTTGTGGTTTCTCTCACTGGTTTAAATGGTTTCCTCTGTTGCATCTCTTCCTTTTTCTTCTGTAAGCTTAAGTAAACTCAAACAACTAAACAATGCTGTTCTGCTGATGATGAGATGATGTTAACGAGAGTACGACAAGATACCAGGATAACATAGAGCGTTTACTTTGCTTTTCACGGTTGAGCTACATTTTCCTATTTTACCAGTGAATAAAGGATTATTATAATATGTAGTAGTAGTAGTAGTGGGATATCGTACAAAGTTAATTATTTACAACGTCAACAGAAAACCGAATAATATACTACTACTAGCCTTCTCTATTTTACAAGCAAACAAACATTTATACCTACACGCATTCATCTTTTCTCTCCCGTTTTAAGTTTGGATGAAATCATCAAATTGTCCTTGGCTGTCTATATACTCTGGTGATGAGAATGATTATTTTCATGAATTTTAAATCAACTTTTTGTTATCTCAAAGGAGTTTGAGGCTCTTCTTTTTTGTATGTACGTTTGCTATAAACATGCAATAATTTCAAATGAAAAAAAAATTCATATAGTATTCTTTATAGGACTGTAAACGACAAGATCCTTCAGACACTTATTAATTTTCAAAAAAGAAAATTACAGAAAAGTTGAAAACGTGTTCAAGGATGGCCTTCGAGATCCATAATACAGTAGATAAATACATATATGTATTTGTGCTGCGTTTCACGGTATTATGTATGTCCATATTTTATCTAAACTTATCAACAGTTTTTGACAGTAAACGTTAGCAATAAAATGGCAGCGTAGCCCTTTTTGCTTTTGTCTGTCAAGAGTCTAACATATAGTACTAGTAGTGCAGTAAAGCTAACATTTTTTTTCAAGCCCAAAAGCCCAGTCAAATTACCAAACTCTACAATAGAAGGAGTGGTAAAACAGAGGTGTGGTGACTATAATAATTATATATAGTTTGTGGACGTTGTGTTGGATAAACTGCAGAACTGTTGTTGTGTTTGTGTTACAGAATAAATTGGAGCGGTAAATCATATATTTCCGTTCTAATACATTTTACTTCACAAATAAGAATACCATATAGTACGTCGCTACTATAAAATATTTGACTGAAAGATTGTGACAAGATAATGAAAGTCGTATATAAATGATAAAAATCCATGAATTTGAAAAACACGCTAAAGCATAAAAATGTAAACTGAATACATAAAATAAGACAGTACAACAAGATAAAAGAATTTCATGTGTGAACTATCACGATTTTTTGGAGTTCTGACAAAAAAAATATTAATTTTCCATGCTTTTCATCAGCATAAAATTTTAATTAGTACGCTTGAGCATGTATGTAATCGTATAAATTTTTGATATGGTTATTATAAAGGAATCGGAAACAGAGCGAAAAAGCATTAGTTGGGAACAGAGCAAAGATAAAAGCAAAAACGCGTCCTCGTCCCGGGTAATCAAGAAGAAGACATACAGGTTATTATAATAATGCTAACAACTTGCATTTGGCTTTTAAAAACAAAACTTGTCTCGATATTTTTCGTATTAAACAAGTTGACAAAATCACAAGTTCTCTCTTTTTTCACATTGATAAATGTAGCGGTACGGGGAGAATTTTTTTTGGAGCATCTGCTTGAACAAACTGCGGGCATAAAGAATTCAAGAAAATATCTAAAAGTTTTTCCATGTTTTCTTTCGGCTCGTTCACTAAAACTAATTCAACATAAATGTATTAAACTTAAACATTATTATACCTCTAAATTACAGTTCTAATACTTCTATTTACAATGTCTGTCTGCTGTAGATTACCTATAAAGTATTTCATGTTAGAAACCGATTACTTTGTGTTACAAAAATAACCGCAAAGGTATTTATTTACCTATTTTATTTCTCATTACTACGTATACCTACACGAATGTCAACCTGCCGTTTGGATATCATATTAATAAAATGTAGTACAAAACTCTAGGTTTAATTCACAATTGTGTACATGGGTTGACTCTTAAAATACATAGCAAACCGAATCACAATTCGTCAATATTTAGGCGGCTGTCTCATGACAAGATACTTTTACAAGCTTGTTTACAGAGATATTTATCATCTGGCTTGTACATTCCTTTTACTTCCTTGCTTTCTTGCCTTCCCAGGTTTACATTCAAGTATTTAACAATTTCATTAATATTAATATATTACTTTTACACATAACTTCTCTGTCAAATTTTCTCTCAAATACAAGTTGTTTCGAAAATTCATTCATGTTATGTTTATAAATTTTTCCTTTTTTATTTTATCCAATTAGTTAAACTATTCTGTTATGCAAACAATTTATTTTCTGTGTGTTTTGTTTATCTTTGAAATATGACCCCACAGACCTCGGATTGAAATAAAAATAGAATTGCTTGCGCTGTGCATGTCTATAACTTTGTTTTTGAACAAAGCAAAACAAGTGTTCAGCAGCAGCAGCATCATAAAAAATGAAGCCTACAACTGCAGAAATTCGTCATCATCATATTGCATACACGGCTCTGTCGTATATAATATTCAATATTACGTTGGAGTAAATAATATCAAACGAAATGAGTTTTGTTTTCTCTCGCCTTTGTTGGGAGTTTGGGATTTACTCAGAGGGTTTCTTTAACCTGCTGGTAGAACTTCCTTTACTTTTCTGCTGCTCCACTAGCAAAGTAACTCAAGTATTTTTCAGAGAGATAAAACAATAATAAACATACGTTGTATATAAACTACTATCTCTCTCTCTACGATCAAATGTCAGTTTCATTATTTTTCTGTGAAGATGGGTATCGGAGTGAGCATGGCACCAACAGTTAATCATGTATGTATGTTTACTAGAAAAACTTACCTGTTACTGTATAAAAAATACCGCGCGCACCAACAGAAGCCTTATTATTGTTATTATTATCTTCATTTTTTGCTCCTGTTGCTTCACATTCACATCCTGTTGGAGATGCATTCTTTTTCTTTTTTTTGTAACTACTGAATTATAACATAATCAATTTTGACGGGTATTCATTTCTTGTCTACTCTCTCCATTTATTTTGTTATGTTATATATCAACGCATGTTATAGCGTTCTCGTATATGGTATATAGTACTCAGTGCTGCTTATGAAGTATTAGATAGTAAGCCTAAAAGAAACATGGGGTCATTTGCTCAAGAATTATGGCAACTTCCTGGCTCAAGTAAAATATTATATACCTACATATATGTATTGTCTGATGGATGGTTAAGCGTGGGTTTGCTCCACCGTAATCCATCAGTCAAAGCAGTAGACTTGTGCCTACACAGAGTCATTTCGCTTTTGATAACAAATGTACTCCGTTTAAGAGGAAAATTACACAGTATATTTCATGTGCTGCAGACCAGAGTCATCAAAAGGCATAATAGTACTAGTACGAGGGCATGCATAAAAAACTTGTATCTATATACATAAATCATATACCTATTATTAATTTACCATTGATACTTACACTACAGTTTACTGCTTACCCTTCTTGTTTGTTCCTTTCACCAAAACTACAAAAGCGTTTTTTTCTCGCTCAACCAGTTGTACATATGAGACACAAGCTCTCATGTCTGTTTTTACTTAACTGCTTAGTTTGCTACAAGAACTTGAAATAAAACTATTATATCACCTACATACCTATATACATACGTATACATCTTAACAAGAAACTGTAACGAATATGAAAATATGATGATGCTTAATGGAGCGGTGTAAAGGCAGAAGAGTAATATTAATAATAATAAAACATATACATTGTAAACGTAAGGATTAAAACATCAAACAAATGTAGGGCACACACGCACATAATGCATTTAGTGGTAGCAAAGACGACACGGGAACTTTGAACCTTAGATGGCAGCTGCAATAGAACTGATGAGAAACTGCGATGAAAAACTGGGAGAATACAAAAGAGTTCTTTCACTAGTCAAGTTTCATTCCAAGTTGGAATCGTGTTTCAGTTTGGTATTAAGAACATGGTATTACAAACTGTAAAAAGACCTACTCACTCACATATCACAAGTACAGAATAAAAAGCAACAAAAAGGTTTTAAATCAACACTCAGCAGTAGGAGACATGAAAAGTATACAGTACTGTTATGATGTATGACCTCGTTTCATTATATATAACTAATTTAAATGCTCAACATCATACATACCAACTTTCTTGCATATTGCAAGGACAAATATTATGTAGTTAAAATATTTTACAATTATAATGAGGGGCAAAAAGAGTTTATTTATTACTTCCTTTTGCCAAGCTACACTGTTGTTGTTTGCTGCTTGAACTTAAACAATATTAACAAATCAATAGCAGTTCTGGATTTCCGTCTGCGAATAAGCAGTTTCAAAACAATATTAACAAAGGAAACATAAAAGCAAAGTGCTTTCTCTGCTTTATATATCACTTCTTCTTAAAAACTATACAAAGCAATGCCACATTCTTACAGCAAACAATATAGCACAATAAGACAGGAGTATACATATTACATAATGTAGTACCTAGTTCGATCCCTCATAAAAGCATCGCTTTGTTCAGAAAAAAATGAGATTCAATTTCTGATTTTGACATGAATTGCATTTTCACATTTTATGTGCCTACGCTTTTTAGACACTCATTATTATTAAAATGGAAGCATGCTACAGAGGTTTTTTGGAAGTATGCATACCTAATAATGTTTGCGTTCCATTTGTTGAATTCTCAAACAAAAGAACTACTTGAGATATTGAGTTGACAAACAAAACAAACTGATAAAGTCTGACTACAAGAGAATACTACTCTACTAATTAGAGCTGGGTGCAGTTGACAGCGCTGACATTAGAAAATTATGCTTTGTTCAGCAGTCAAATATTGGATATGTAAGTAATTAGCAAATTTTATTATCTACATAATAATGAGCAATTCTACACGTGGTAAAAACATTCGTAACTTCTCAAGGAATATTCATTGGTCCGATTAAATCTATTTGTAGCCTTTTAAAATATATACCTATGCAAACAATGCAATTTATCTATTTTTCATCTCAATGCAAAGAGGATATAATAAACGTCTCATTTTTTACCGCTAGTTATTAACTATTCATTAGGACCACTTCAACTAGAATTTCATTTATAGATATTCCCTAAGAGAATTTAAACATGAGAAAAAGACAAGCAAGAAGAAATTGGGTTTAAAATTGTTCACAATATCCACTTACCCTGTTGAACGGGAACCCTCCTTTCTCCTCTTGCTTTCTCCGGATCATCCACTTCCTGCACGTTTCTATCCTTAACTTTCTGAACGACGTAGTTCGCGTAAAGTGATTGACTTGCTTTCAGCAAAGCTAGGTAGTAAATAGGATGAGTGTGGTGGTGATCTGTGTTGAAAATCTGATGTTTGTGAGAAAATGTGAAGTTGACTGACGATGGGACTTTTGGTAAATCCACGTATTGGCAAGTGGCAATAAAAAGACAAGACGTTGGGCTAGGTTGTTAGGTAGGTAGATAGATGTATGTATCTTACTTCCCACAAAGTTTGCATCTTCCCTTCATTTTATAATGGAAAACCAGTATTCTATTAATAAGAGTCACTCACTCACTATCTCAACTTTCTTCTTTAAATTTCCCTTCTTCTTCTTCAATGAACAACTTTTTCTACTCAACTTTCTCTCCCTTGAATGTAAAACATTCCCTTCGTGTCTTGAGCATAAAGCTTTTTTTGATTACCAATTTCATTCAACCGCAAAAAGGAACACCAGGAGAACCAACACTGAATGCCACGTTACAATGTCAGGTTGAAGTTAATTAAGCTTTTGCAAAGTAAGTTGTTATTCCATATTTTTTCCATGAAAGTATTTGTGGCAGCAAACGAATATTAGATGTCATTATTATTATTATGTAAAAAGTAACTTCTACTTGATATATAAATTACAAGATGCGTGTGACTGCTAATATGTATATATCAGTATCAAACCAACCAAATTCAGCAGTCTAGAAATTTATCCGTATATACATATACCTAGCTATTACCCAAAATTACTTTGTGGGGAAAACAATGCACACATAAACTCATGAAGGAACGTCACGTTGTGAGAAAAAAAGTGAGTTCCTATCTCGTTTACCTGCTTATTGTCTCTTTAGGTCGCCACATGCAAACAAAAGTCTGTTTTGAAGACAGTTGGTCGAGCTAGTGATGACTGCGCCATACGATGACGGTTTCCTTTTTGGCTTTTCTCACAACAACAAACATTACATTTTTGACGTAACATGTTATTACGTTGGCGTATATTAGCCACTGCTACTACTGTTGCAGCTACCTGTATGTATATGTGCCAGTGTGGCTTTTACCTCTACTGACGACGACGGTTGGTTTGGTAGTCGAGAAGCAAAAAAACTGTCACGTCGATAACCATTAATATAAGTAAACTTTAGAAGTAGTAGTGGTGATGTCTATACTTGGTTAATGTGTCTTGTTGTGTACTATCGTAATACTTAACACGATCGCCGAGTGTATATCAACTTGAAGAGTTTCATCGGATATGCACTCAATAAGCTATAATGTCGTTTTTTCTCTCCTGCGACGTTGTCGTTCCAATTTATTAGTCTGTACCACTCTCACCACTAAAAATCCCTTCGTTCATAATTCAGCACATGGGGAAATGAGTGAGAGTATTTTGTCATCAGTAACGAAAATGTCAATATTTTTGTATATAAGGTGGACAGTACGGTTCTTTCCAGACACTGACACAAGTACTTTTTGATGTTCACTTCACCTTTCTACAAGAGAATAACACTAATCCAAAAAAACCGTTTTCAATGTTTCAAGTTCCCTATCAAAGTAGTGTTTGAAGTTTATATGTTATTCTCTCGGCTTTCCTTTTTTTAGTTTTTACCCATCTATCACTTTTGACAACTAAAAGTTGAAATACTGTAATAATGTGTCTTGTCTTGGGTAAGCCAAGTTTATATATGTACATATGCGAATATCAGATAATATTTTGCGATTTACGATATCTATACTAGTAAATGGATATTTCGTTCGACGGCTATTAGTTTAGCTAGTTATAAAACAACAACGATTTATTAGAATGAAACAATGTGAGTAATTACATAATATTAAAAATAACAATGTCAATATGCCCCATTTTTGTTTCAAAATAAGCTAGCAAATAATTAAGGTAAAATACCGGGATATATAGGTTCCAAAACAACCGAAAATGCCATTCAAGCGTATTATGTTGACGAGTAAGAAAGCAGACAAGTTGGTAGCAGCGGCAGCAGCAGCAGCAGAAAATATCTCTTTGTTCACTCGCAAGTTGCTCAGGTCTGTTTGAGCGGAGATTCCTTTCCATCCGCTCTTTATATACACGCACGTACATGCATACGTTCCGTTCTTTCCAATGAACTCATGAATGTTGCTTTGCTGCTGTCTTTACATCTCTTTTATCCAGCAAACCAAGAAGAAAAGCGACACTCCGCTTTCTTGCTTGGACGAGTTTTGTACACCACGCCGCGTGCATAAACTCAGTATAGAAAACACTGGAAGCTGGAGAAAATATGTAATTCTTTTACTTTCTCTATATGGGAGAAAGCAAACAAAAAAAGCTGCTTGCTGCTGGAGGAAGCATATTGAAGAAAGAAATGAAGCGTATCTAAAACCGTTTGGTTGTTTTGCATAAAAATTTCTTCCCTGCAAGTGTACACAATAATAACATTCTGCAAAACTACATACAAGAGCAGCTGGAATAACTGCAGCAAAAAATAATCCAACCAGTCAAACCTTCTCCTCACTGAGGAAAATTCGTAGTATGTTGCTCATTTAGAAAAGGCTTAAATAAAAGTTTCTACACTGATAATCACAATAAATACATTGTAACACTTTTAAAAGCAAAAACTGCTTAGAATATATGTTCAATAAGTAATACATTACATTGATCAGTACTGTGCTGGGTGGGGTACATACTTGTAGTAACCTATTTTTGTGCATGTTTTTCCTTTCTAGAGACTACAATATAATATATTCAAACTAGAATTTTTGACGTGCTTATCTGTGCATTAAAATCGTGTACTAACTGCCATAGTGGTCATTCATTTGATCAAGGAATAATAATGTGGTGAGTGTTCTCTATCATATAGTCTTTGGGCTGCGAACAGAAGAACAGTATAAGTACAAAAGCGTTTTCCTACTTTCTCCTCTAGGCTGTATTTTAACGATAAACCATATTTTTTATCATCGACCACAAGCCACTAATGCAATTCTTCATTCTAACATGCTTTGCATATCTCCTTCAGTTCTTGTCGACAGTAAAATTCCCTCAAGAATGGTTGCTGAGATAGGTTTGAAAGGTGTATAGAAATTTTTTGCATTGTAGTGAGTACATTCAAACGTCTTATGGTACTGAATTTTCCATAATTTTTAAGCATGCATGCAATACCTATCAAACACAACTAGTCACACTAACAAGTCTTTCAACAATAATAAATAAAAGTTGATACCTCCATAGGCCGTTTGTTTTGACCGTTCTCTGTTCGCTGTTTTGTCCTTGGTGTATACTTTGCTTTCCATGGGTTTCCTTTCGTTTTGTCACAGATCGGCAGTGCAGGCCAAAGACAGATTGGTGATTATCAATAGTACCCTGGGCTTTAGAGCATTTGGAAAATTAATTGAATGCAGTGCGTCCCAGACGTTTTAACGAATGAAAAGAAATAATATGGCAAAAATGGGTTTGTATGTAACTGACATTGACCCAACAGGTATGCTTTTAGGAGTATGAAGTGAGGAAAGCACAAGCAAACATTTTAATTAAGCACTTAGTATCCTTTTCAAGGCGGAGCGTGATGGATAAAAAAAAAAGAATTAGACTTATACACAAACAAGAACACGGTTCTTTTAGAATGAGACAGTGAATTTTTTTTAACCTGCCTTACCTGCTTAGGCTCTAACTTTGACAAAATATGGAAGGAATGTCGCTAATATCAAATACCTAATAAAATAGCCAAGTTAAATTGCACAGAAGTCACACATGGAAAATACCTTTCGTGACTTGTGATTGACCACCATGAAATTATAATTCAACAAAGTTTTTACCTTGAGCCTTGCGTTGAATGAAATGTGCTTCTACAAAAATTTGGAGTAGACTGCGGTGTACAAAATTATTGATGAACGACACTGTTAATGTAAAGGACATTATGTTTACAGTCGCATAAGCCATATCACATTCCATTCCAATTAAGTTTTACATGGCTATCATCATGCATAGCGTAAACGGGGTAAAAGAAATACAACCTAAAACGGGCATTACCAACTTTATACATCATTTATTCCGATTTTAAACTGTACATTTTTTACAAATGATTACACTTTCCTGTCACAAATACATTACATGTCAAATTTTCCGAAATTTAAAGAAACGCCTGAATTCCTACTTTCTAATTTAAAATTTTTTTCAAGTGAAGTATTTTCGGTTGTTGCTTCAATAAGAATCCAGTTTCTCATTTCATCACAAATGTAAATAGACGTCTCTGTTCTTTGAATATTCCAAACTGGGAATACGGCTTTGACGGTTTCGTTCAAATGCAAAATAATCATCGGACGATCACTTTTATTATCAATCGAGAAAGAAAATGCGTCACCCAAATACTTTATGGTAAATTTGTCGTTTATATGGAAGGTGACAACGGAACTTGCTTTGCTGGATTCAGTGGAAGCAGTGTTGGATAAAGATTTTCCCCAGTTTTCATTTTCAAATATCATGACAACTTCCGGAACATTGGCATCACTTACAGAAGGCACACTATCCAAAGCCGAATGGGTGTAATTTTCGTCATCCCTGCTATTAGAGTCGGAATCGCTGTCGCTGCTGTCAGACAAATATTCTTGAAGAGATTCGATACGTAGAGAGGACAGAAATCGCTTCATTTTGACAAAGTGATGTTACAGGTAAGGCGTGTGTACGGCAAAACCAGAACAGGTTGCTGAAAGTACTGAAAAAATCATTTAAAATTGTTGCCAGAAGTCAATCAATGCATCAACCTTGCGTTAACATCAACACCTTCTTACTCTGAGTTTGCACAACCAGATAAAGTATAATTTGTAATAACGTAAAAAGCTTGCAAACTCAATATGAGAGTGCATGCTACAACTATTTTTTGGAAATAGTAGTTAATAGAAACATTGGCATGTCTGGTAAATCAATGGTAAATCGGGTGAATCTGCAACCAGGAGTTATCATCATAGTGTGCAACGGTTACGGTGTAGTACAGCAGGTATGAATTGCTATGAAACCTTCTAAGCTTGGGTTGAAAATTTCGTAAATGGGACATTTACATGGGGTTTACATGGCGGCAACCTTCAGGTAGCAATGTTTATAAAAATAAAATAATGTACAATTGAATAGATTGGAATTGTAACGCTACACA